>JAODUP010000766.1:0-32500 GCA_025642065.1 Paralvinella palmiformis | reverse complement strand
GCAGAACTTCGAGCTATTTACCTTGCACTCCATCATGGTATTAGCTCTACTGGGGACAAATTTATTATATGTGTGGATTTTTTGTCCTGTCTACAGGCCATAGAAAATCTAGAAATAGAAAATCCACTTGTCCTCAGTATTTTAGAACTACATTCCACCTTTAAAACTCTAAAAAAGGATGTAGTATTCTGCTGGGTACCGAGCCATGTCGGTATTCGTGGCAATGAACTCGCTGATAAGGCTGCCAAAACTGCTCTAAAAGGTCGGAAGATCAACATTCCATTACCGTTCACTGACTTCCGACCTATCATAAAGCAATACGTACAAAAGCAGTGGTCAGATTTCTGGTCACTGCAATCTGAAAATAAATTGCATGCAGTGCAGCCTGCATTAGGATGTTCGATGTGGTCCTGTCGGGAAAGGTGTCGTGAGGAAGTTGTGCTCTGCCGTTTACGGATCGGGAATTCTTTCCTCACCCATAGATACCTCTTGGCTGGAGAAGATCTCCTGCCAAGAACGCCTGACAGTCGATCACATCCTTCTTCATTGCTCGGAATACCACCACATCAAAGTAAACTACTACCATGCAGAGACTCGTAAAGAGCTGCTGGACATTATTACCCTGGACACAATTTTAAACTTCCTAAGAGAAGTTGGTCTTTTCTTTTTAATATAAATTATTTAAAGTGGTAACATCTAGTCAGCATCATTCTAAATAGAAGCTGGTCTTTTTTTCTTTACAATTAGTTATTTTAAGTGAGAAAATCTAGTCACTGTCATAACCCTACCTTTTATTTCCTCTATAGAAGCAGGTCTTTTCTTTTAACATGAAATCTATTTAATCACCTCTAGTCAAAACTAGTCATTATCTTCTATATTTCACATGTTATTAACCCTGTTGGACGATTAAGAATCTGATTTTATCTTTTTAACAAGCTTATACACCTATACACCAATGTATATTTACTATTTATACTTAACAATTTACATCCTAGCTTATACAAACATTTTATCAATGCCAGTAATCCGAGGTCAGAAATTAGGATGAATAATTGAATTATATGGGTCAAGTAAGAAAACTTGATCTTGTGGAGATTTCATTGTAAACAAAGACACTGAACAAAGTATAGGTTGGAATAATAAGAGTCGTCTTTACCTTTGTGGATACTATGGCTGAGTGTAGGTTGTACATAATGATGATAAGGCAACTGTTAGTGTTTCATAATGTACTTTAGTTCCAACAATTTAGGCATTATAGTGATGAAGATCCAGAAAACCCGGAGAAGGTAGGTTATACGGATCGAACATCCCCCAAAGTTGATGATGTGAATTTTACAATGATTCTATTTTCAGACATAGCGATACCTGAATTTTAATTCAGATGGTACAGGCATGTGGATAACCCCGCCATTAGTTAGGCCAAAGAAACGCAGTTATTCCCCCTTCCTACATTATGAGTGGCAAAGGCTATTAAGATTACAATCAGTTGAACATTTTATGATGAGGAGAAGGGATAGGATACAAACATACAACATTATCAATATAATAGATATAGTGAGTAACAAAGTGTTCTACGAGCTAACTGCTTCATCGTCCATTTCAGGACATTATCAAAGATGAGGGCAAAGCTGTATGATAGATGAAGAATATAGCATTCAGTGTCTACGACTGGAACTCACTTCAAACTGAAGTGATCGAATTTTATATATATATATATATATATATATATATATATATATATATATATATATATATATATATATATATATATATATATACTATCTATTGTGTATTTGTTCAGAACAGATATATTCAAACATAACGGATTGAGTTATCTCGTGAGCGAGAAGTGTCCTAGAAAGAAGTCACACGACAATGGCAATAAATAACATTAGTTTTTAATTAATTAATTAATTAATTAATTAATCTGAATGTTATTTGTAATATTTTCTAACCTAGGGTTTGGAAATTTTGGCTACGAAAATGAACTAATATGAATAATTATTGTCAAGTCATTTATTAGTAAAACAGATTTGACGTTATGGAAATCTTAAACGGTTTAAAACCTTTCAAGATAAGGACGGAATGTGACAATTCAAGATAAGCTAAAGGAATCATCAAGTATAGTTCGAATCTGTAGTATCAAGAAAACCCCCAAATATTAAACAATTAGAAATATCAATGTTGGTCGTTTTGCGAATTTTCAGTTTGATGATGTATTCGTTTGTGGAGGATAGACGTGGATGTTATTGGTGACGTAGCTATTTGAAGAGGGAAAGATTGTGCAATATGTTCGTCATAACGTCATGAACTTGATTTAGTTCTATATGGGAGAAATGTGCGCCTAAAGTCGAAATCATAACGGTTCTTATATTCTTGGAATTAATCATAATTTTAACTAGAATAACATTAGGCACAAACGGTATGACACCTTATAAACTACTGATAGTTGGTAACAGCGCCGTTTTATGATAATAATAATAATAATGTATATTTAATAAAGCGCCCTTACCAGGTGTGTTTTTAGAACGGATTTAAAATTTTCAAGAGACCTATTCCACAAAGTGGGGGTTGCAACACTAAATGCACAATCACAGTATGAGACACAGGCACCTGTAATAGTATCTGACTGGATGACCTGAGTTTTCTTGGTGACTTTCTAATGGACACCAGTTCACAAAGGTATTCTTGCGCCATATCATTGATATAATTATAAGTTATTAAAAAGACCTAACTTTTCACTCAGGTTAGAGAAGAACATGCGACGCCAGACTAGTCGGACTTGTATAGATTTATATATGGTTCATATAGGTAGGATTTATTTAGTTATTCGAACCCAGAATAAAGCTGAGGTCAGTGTGTCAGGTGTTGAAATATTTTATATACAGGTTTGTTTTGGACCACAGAAAATTACTGTTGAATGTAAACTGTGGTGTCAAAATAGTTTATGATATGTATGTAGCAAGTCACCATTGAACCACACGCACGTGTTGTTTGTTGCGAGCTGTGGTATCAAATGGTATGTTTTTTACGTGCTTCCGCGTTTTGTACGTAGCCTGCATGTAGCCGCTTTCCTGTGAGCGTGACATATTTGTCACATACAAAAAGCGAATAAGCAGGGCCCCACAGGCTGATGAGTAGCCCAGACACATACATAGGTATACGCATACATGTATCAATATGTGGAGGTTTAGAAATTTTATATTTTGATTGATGTATGTATAGTTGTATTTGTATTTAGATTTATGGAGGTAGGTCTCGAAGGATGTTTAGATATTTTGATGCTCTGTGCCTGTTGCCTCACACCTATGCTGTTTTTAGAATCATTGAAAACATTCTTTATGGCTTAGAGCAGGTTAAGACATAATATTTGTTGCTGTATCTAATATCTTGATGAGAATGATCCCCCATCTATGTTCGCTGATAAGTGCTAAAATGGATCTGTCGTAGGTTTATCAGAAAAACTACACAAGTGACATAACCCAAGCTAACACTTTACCATGATCAGCACGTATAGCATAGACAGATTATAAAACTAGTCATGTCTGAGCATAAACTGCATGTGATGAGGATGAAATTAGGTCACGTGGGGAAGGACTGTTGATTGGCAGCTTTACCCTCAAACAGATGTCTCGTAATGTCATAATGTTCATCTGACGTCTACAACTACGTCTATGACTATGATCAAATGATTGTAGTTATTAGTGGTATATATATATATATATATATATATATATATATATATATATATATATATATATATAATATATATAAATTACAGTTAATCTATATAATCAGTTATAATAACAGTACGTAGTGAACATATATGATAATATACTATATATCGTTATGCATATATATATATATATATATATATATATATATATATATATATATATATATATATGCATGCACACTAGATGCATTCATTGGTCAATAAGAAATAAACAAACTAAAGTTTACACCGAGTAAACTACTTTTCCATCACTTCATTTGATCCTTTGACATCGTATCCTGAATGCGGTCAAATTAACGCATAACACGTCCCATGACATTTCCAGTGTGAGCATTTATATTTACTGAAGTATCAACAAATGCATGAGCGTTCTCAAACACAGATGTGGAGTAACTTGAGCCACCAGCTTAGTGTAGATGATACACGTTGGATATTGTTTGGCTAAAACTCCTCGATTCTCTAAACGTAGTCATCCAGATAGTACATGGCGGGGGGGGGGGGGAGTCTAATCACGATAGCCGGCTTCTGTTAAGATTCATATTGGACAGATATTTTCTGCCTTTGTATTGATATAACGTCAAGGATAGAGATATGACACCTGGGTCATCTTACCTTATACATCAGTCATATGATATCAATTGATATAATTTTCATATTGCAGACGAAGTACAACTGTATACAAGTGTTGCGAAACAAACCTTCAATGTCGTTTGAATACCTATTGTAATAATGTAAAATAAAGCATTATGACACAAATAAGTTATTTTAATCCGGGCCAAGGAATACATAGTCATGAAGAAGACGTGCCAATTTTTTTTGACATATTTGTCTATTGAACTATGACTTTAACCTTTAATAATATAATTGAACAGCACTATTAAGCAATTCACGGACAGTTCTTCTTAGAAGGAAAAAGAATGATTTCTTTTCCATAATCGTTGTAAATCCATTCCAGAGAAGGATTTAATGAAGTTCCTGGTGCCTTGGGTTCCTACATACGACAAATCACTTTTATACCAATTTCTGTGCTGTTTTCATGAAATGAATCTATCCACTTTTCCATTGATCTTCCATGACTGCTAGCTCATTCAGCCAGAAACCAGTATGTTGTTAGGTAGCCTAGAATATTGAACAAAATGTACTAAATATAGGACACGAGAGGAAAGAAAGTAGGGTCAGCAGTAAAGAAAGATCAAACTCGTTTAATCAGCAATATGGATATGGATTATAACTAAATAACTATATATATATATATATATATATATATATATATATATATATATATATATATGTGTGTGTGTGTGGGTGTGTGAATTAAAATAATATCCATACAATATGTACACGAGGAAAATAGTTCTTTTCTTTTTAAAACAATGAAAATAATCTGTCATCATCACATTTGGAAACAATGGTTTAGTGACCGACATCGTAATTTTACCTTTATAAAAATCCCGAAATAAATATCGATGTAGAAATAAATATAATTATAAATATGTCGATGCTTTCTTGAAATTGAAGTCCGACACCAACAATAACAACAACAACATCAATATCCAGGTAAACGAAGCAAATAAGATGGATAAGATACCTTTAACACATAAACAAATCCCGATATATAATCCGGTTATTTGATGACTAGCATAATGAAATTCGACTCCAATTGAAACTTTCTCATTCATCACTAGTGACAGTATGGACGTCACAATAACGTGGAATAAACGTTTATTGAATGTTGGTTACAACGAAGTCTAAATTTGAATTCATAAAAAGGTAAAAAGTTATTAAGTTTTGTTTGATGAGATTAATATTTATTTATTATTTTATTTTCCTAACTTTACTAATCCACTTTAATTAGCATTACACATATTTTTATTTATTTATTTTCAATTTTTATTTGATGAATAAGTGTTCGGGTCACTATTTGCCACATATCAGTCAAATTACTGGATCACCACCACAACCATCACCTCAACCACTACATCTAGCTCCATCCCCATCACACAAACAAACACACATACATTCTATGCAACCTGATGAAGACTTGAATAGGTAAAAACCGGTCGTTGCTATTGGGTTGAGTCGTGTTATATCGCTGCTATTAGTATTAATCTGAATTTATTCTGATTTATGCTTATATTATTCACACATTATACATACTGTGTATTAATATTTTATTTATCTATTTTTTAGGTTTAATCTTTCTTGGCCGTAGTGTTCGACACAAAGCCTGGTTTTGTTTTAATCATAGTTTTTTTATTTTTATATTTAGATTATCCTCTATGACGCGCTATTACGGTCTGCTTCAGCGCAGATGTCAGTCTTTTAATAGCAATTAAGATAAACAGTTTTAATAGTAGTCGCTTCATGACGCCTGCCCGTTGTAAAAACTGATCTTTGAAGAGATTGACAATTGGGTTATATGGTTTATATAGTATCGTTTTGAAGAAAGATACAGCAATGAAAAAAATAGCTATAAATAGGGCTGCTTAGATAATTAATCTAAACATTCTCACTACTGCCGTGATCTGACTTGGGTGTTCTACTCCCAAACTCCACGGCTGTAGGTGATTCGCTTTTTGTTTTTGCTTGGCGGCTTAGGGACTGGTGAGACATTACACATGTCTCAGCAAGAAAAGTCGCCACTCTGATTCAGTGAAGAAACGTCCAGAGTTTGAATTCACGGTTCGAGATTCTCTTTGTCTGTGCCATATTATACACAGCTAAAACAAACAAACAAACAAACAAACAAACAAACAAACAAACAAACAAACAAACAAACAAACAAACAAACAAACAAACAAACAAACAAACAAACAAACAAACAAACAAACAAACAAACAAACAAACAAACAAACAAACAAACAAACAAACAAACAAACAAACAAACAAACAAACAAACAAACAAACAAACAAACAAACAAACACACAGACACATACACAAAATGCACACCACTTATTCGTTTGGCTATAGATTATTTAATTTATATGTCGTGAAAGATCTGATGAAGGTAAACAAAGATCTGATGAAGGTAAACAAAGATTTGATGAAGGTAAAGGGACAAAAGTGATGAGTTTACTCTCACTTTCTACGTAATAACCTTTCACTTATTAAAACTAATCGTCTTATAACATTGACTCAGCATAAGGAAAGGAATCTCGCGGAATCTAGAATGATCCGACAGTGATTTGTCTGTCTGTCAGGGAGAGAAGACATGTATATAGATGTTGGTATAGATTGATACATACTTTGGTAACAGTGTAGTGTGAGGAGGGAGGAGAGGGGGGCGGAGCGGGGCGGCCGGGGGGGGGGGTGGGGGGGTTGGTGATACTGATAGCAGTGCCCTAGATTTTAGCCAACCTGGGTCAGAATCCTCAAATCAATAGATATTGTAGCAACCAAATGTCCTATATTAGAGACTGTGACTAAAACCTGCCTTTCGATTATATCTGTTGGATAATACAAACCAGTGATTATATAGAGATACAGGTAGATGTTATTGTAATATATTATACATGTTTGTGATATGAAAGATGAATGATTCAAGACTATAGGATCTTTTGTAAATCACATTTCGATTATTATTCGTTGTAATCAGTAGAGAAATTGGATGTGGATGCCAAACTATGACATTTATGTTTAAGGTGTCGTTATATGTAAAATGTTAAACATTAGGTATCGTTTAGATTCGAAGAACGAACAAATGTTTTTGTTTGATAGTTTCCCGACCACATTTGGACATTATAGGGTTTTTCCAAAAGACTGAGGATTTTCACGTTAAATTAATTAATTATAAATGTGTATGAAGTTAATGTAATATTTAATAATAAGATAAAACTATGGAAGAATGTTTAAAAAACACATCACATAAACGTTAATGTGATACACCAAAATATTGGTTATATTTTATATTGATTAAAAAGACATCATTTTGATAGAAGATAAAAGAGACGTCTAAACGAAGACCACATTATAGAATATCTTATGACCTGGGTATTCTAAATCTTTGTACAGGCACTGACTGACTGACTGACTGACTGACTGACTGACTGACTGACTGACTGACTGACTGACTGACTGACTGACTGACTCACTCACTCACTCACTCACTCACTCACTCACTCCATTTTAAGATATCCACGTTCTGGGTTTCAATCCGGCTCATAAGGCGCCTCCATAGTCTAATTGGTAGGGCGTTTGATCATAGATCAGTACCACCTGAGTTCGAATCTTGGCTTGAGCATATCTGAAGGGCGTTTCATCTTTAATTTCGCTTCATTTCCTTTGGAGGTCGCTCGGCCCATTTAGCCTACCATGTGCAAATAAATGGCCGCAAAACATCAATCATCATCAATCATCATTGATCCGGGTCATATAGGTCTTTATAGGATATATTTCTCTTAACAGACATCCTTCATCCATATTGTCCAAGTATAAACATTGCTGAAACTAAATAATTCAACTCAACTCATTAGTCAACTGACCAAGATTAACGTGTAGTCGTTAAGACAAAAGTTTACGTTTTATTCCCCAAAGAGTTGGCTGTTGTCAAACGTCTTGATTGAATACATGAACATTATATTACATCTTTCGTGTGATTATTGATTTACTGTGGCATAAAAAGAACATCTAGTGGGAGGGAGGTGGGTGATTCGGATAATCTATATTAGCTTATAAACCAAGAAATCAAAGTACGAAATGTAAATATATTATAGCAACTCTAAATGATATAATCATAGAACCAAACAAGAGAAACATGTACATATATTTAAGCTTTTTTCAATCAGAAGATCGAAACAAATAATTTGTTTATTAACAGATTCAGGAGAAACATCACGATATGGTCTTTTGTGATATGCAACTAACAGTGACAAAAGCATCTCCGATAGAGATTTCACTTAATTTGATTTCTTATCCTAGCCTATAAATGCTCTTTGTGGCTGAAAATTGCATTCACAGCTAAGGCTTTCTACGAAGCCATTTGATAAACCAGAAGTGAGTTAATGCTAAATAAAGATTACAAACATTGTTATCCGGCAGGTTATTCATCATTTAAGATAGCGATGTTAGGGATAAATATGGATGACCTTGAAACCCTTTCATCTTCTAGGCAGGTTCCATTAACTAAGCATGGGTCTCTGGAAGTCATATAATAGGGCAATATGCCACAAGTCTCTAGGACGTGAGTTCAAATACCGGTCTTTGCTTGAACGGTGCTTCGGTACAATTTCCGTTTCTCCACATTACATTCGAGGATTATTTGACCTTTTTAGTCAGAAATGTGTAAAAATATAGACGTAAACAGAGAACTTTTATATTCACATCCGTTAGCCAAACAGCGATTATCCATAAAACTGATAAGGAATTGTTGCACATTCATCTTATTTGTAGAAGTTATTAATGTGATATTTATATTCAAGATACTTCTAATCTATTTGTAGTATTTAGATATTATAACAAGGCTCCAATTGGAAACAGTCACAAATATGATATCACATAAGGTATACTGTTTTGGCGTTTATTTATTTTATACTTTTCCTCTAATCGTTGAAGTACAAGGATTATCTGTGTCAATATTTACACATATATAGGTTATATTTACCCGGTAGTGTTTAGCTGATAACATATTGTTTGTGAGCTTGTTACTGTCTTCAGAATGTTATTGCTGTTTTAAGGCCACGTTTGTGCATAATGTTGGCTAAATGGGCCGAGCGACCTCCAAAGGTAATGAGGCAAAATGTAAGATGAAATATCCTTTTGATATAACCCGGCCGGGGTTTGAACCCAGGTGCTATAGATCTGTGGCCAACGGCGCTATCAGCTAGCCCACGGGGCGCCCTTACTGTCTTCTGAAGCTCGACCAATTGATTCATATTTATTTCACCGGAGTCATTTATGAATTACTTGCTTGTAGCTCGGGGAATACCCCCAGGCTATCGCCTGTTTGGCACAGCCTGAACATTTATGAATATATTTGATCACGAATACAAATAATATCATGACACGAATATTATGGTGTTAGATGAGATTATATATTGTGTTGTTAGGATCTTTATAGGTGAAATAAAAACAATTGTCTACTTAATTCGTTCAAAGAAATAATGTGTATTATATTTTCCACTTATCAGAAAGACACTGATTTATTTAATGGTATATATATATATATATATATATATATATATATATATATATATATATATATATTAGAGAGAGAGAGAGAGAGAGTAGTTACAAAATCTTTATGTTACAGTTAATTATTCTTGTAACATTAGTTGGTTAAATTAATTAGAAAGTGATAGGAGCATAGACATGTTAATAATTGCTCATTTGTTTGAGTCATCTTCATTTAAATACATTAAAATATTAACAAGTTTTTTGTTAACTAAGACATGTTTAATTGTGATTTTGAGCTATGTTGATATAAAATATTTATTGTAATTACATCGTGGAGACAATTTTGTAAATGAAACCGTGGCTTAACATTAATTGATATACTACATTATGTTGTTATTTGCTAATTGAAATCAGCTGATAGACACCTTAAATCTTCTTTATATATTTTAATCCAACCATCAAACATGATCGATCAACCAACTGACTCACCAACTGACCAACCACTCAACTGACTAATTGACAAATCGATTGTCCTACCGACCACCCACCAAATACTACCGCCCGACAGACTGACTGACTCACCGACTGACCGAGAGAGATCAATTGATTGAAAGATCGATGGCCCAATAGATTCACAGAGAAATCCATTGATTGATAAATTGATTAATAGATAGATCAATGGGTGGAGACAGAGAGACTGGGTGAGAACACCTTACTTTCATTAACATTGAGATGAGAAATGTATTCATTCGTAAAAAGGTTCTACTTTCACGTGAGAGATTCCATCTGAACAAAACCTTTTTACGCCCCCTAGTGTCGACTTCCTGGCATGACTTCAGTCTAAATATCATATTTATATTGCTTATCCATAGACATGTGTTGATAATCTAATCTGTAGCAGCCATTTGCGCAACAAAAAAGGTTTGTGGTGTGAGAAGTTTTTGAAGGTCATTCATCTTTGTTGCTAATGGAGCTAATGAATATAATGTATGATATATCAGTGCTGATAGTTTGTATGTTAATATTTAATTATTTCTTCTAAGTCATGACTTATCAGATAGTTATGTTAAGAGGCGACCTCCAGGAATTGCGCATGATGTCAAAAACATTACTGTGATAAGTTGACCCCGATATTAATAGCTGATGGTATAGAACCTTGGTGTCTTATATCAGTTTATTAGGTGATAACACATTTATCAGGGTATTAATGTGAAATCAATTATTAGAACTGACGATTATATATATATATATATATATATATATATATATATATATATATATATATATAATATATATATATAAATAAATAAATAAATAAATATATATATATATATATATATATATATATATATATATATATATATATATATATATATATATATATATATATATATTTCATAGTAATGTTTTTGTTATTCATTGACTGATAGAGACCTTTTTGATTGTTTTAAATTTAATGTTGTTGTTTCGATTGAACTATCAGTTAATACTCGAGCTTCTTCTAGTATTGAACATTCTGGTCAATATCGATAAATTAATTACGTACTCGATTTATGTCAACCCTCTTCGTCGCCTATTATAATCTATTTATTATAAATGTCAGTTTAAGCATCAATATATAGTAAGCTGGGGATCTGTTGTCGGATAAGGTGGAACATTAAACATTCTGGGTACCTGAAGATGGTGCTGGATTTTATAGCCCAAGCTGCAAACAAGTTAGGTCATTAGCATTAACCAGGACGTAGTGTCATTAGAAGGACGGAACTAATTTCAACATTTAAAGCAACCCGCCCAAAATAATTAAAATAACAGTTACTGTTTCCCTGGGTGAGTATATGGACTGAATGTACCCAGCTACTCAAGTCTCCGGAAACTCCCAATCGAGAAATATAATTATATTAAGAAAGATAAACCTGAGTGACATAATCCTAACCCTGATATAGATAATATAATATATGTTATATAATTATGTGTATATGCATAAGGTAATGTCATATTTGAATATGGTGGTTGAAGATTACATAATAGACATAATTACTCACTTCGAATTAAGTTTAGAATTAATAATTTCTACGTAGAAAAAGTAGTAATTGTTCTGTATTATACAGGTGAAATGTATATATGGCATATATTATCCATATAGTGGGATACAGGATGGCAATTATGCATATATTTCGCTATAACTAGGTTATATTAATTTAGGTTATAATAATAATAATAATAATAATAATAACAATAAGGTATATTTAATAAAGCGCCATTACTAGCAGGAGTCACTCAAAGGTGCTGTACAAATAATATGTAATATAATAATAACACATTATAATAATATTGTCTGTAAAAACCCCATAAGAGATTTTAAACGATAATTATTATTTATCTGTGAAAGGGACCTTGAAATGGTGTGTGTTTAGAACGGATCATAAACACGATACTATATGTTGATATAAAGAACACGAATCAGCACTTAATGTTTAGTGAGTTCAACACGTTAAGCGAGTATTAACCAATCAATAACTTAAACACATCAATTAACGTTAATGTAATAATAATAGTCGTATTCCATAAGCACAGAATAAAGAAAATAAGCAGCAGAATAAATATTATATGATAATGTATAATTATTTGAAGTATTACGCAGTATCTTTACAGATAAAGTTCTTCTTGAATTACGAGAAATAAAATTAGATATATCTTTAATGAATTAATATATAATAATTTGTTTTAATTTACATTAAATTATGCACTTATAACATAAATGTTAAGTAACATACATGAGATCATTATGAAAGACTTTACCTGTTTTATCGATTTGGTTCAATTGGTTGTCAAAGTTTATACTTCAAATATATATGTATCCCTATAGTTATTATTTGCTGCTAAATTATATATTTCATGCTCCAATTATATGTATAACTTGACTTATTTTTATATTGTATTGGTTCAGTTAGTTTCTTGTATTTGTTTAATTATAGGAATTATCCAATCTACCTATATGTCTCCATTATCTTAAATGAGATAATAAGGTCCATCGTCTATGTTATATTATCATTCTCAATAGGTATTATAAGCTAATAAAAAAAAATACCTGAATATAGAAGAGAGAAGTGTTAACTGATAATAAACTATTATTAAGTTTTTGTTTCCTGTTTTAGGCTAATTATAATTATTCAGTAGTTGTAAATTGCTCCAGATTTGCGATATTGTACGATTTTGTTGTTTTAGCACGACTTGTCATGGTCTAATTTATTATCTGCTACACCAATCCCATAACGGTGTGTCATTATATTATTACGCTGCGTTATTTATTATTCTATCAAACTTATCAACTAAAACGTTGACGAGTACTGAATGTTTTTTTTAAAAGTTTTCTTTCTGCTATTCAAAGACGGTAACAATATAAAGATATATCACTTTAAACAACAAATACTAGATATTTAGCCTCTTTCTTTCTTATGTTGATCTTTCGCTGTAGGCTATTAGACGACAATTAGATAAGGCATATTAGAAAACAAAGATACTGACATAGATTTTACCAGAAATGATTCCGTAATTTCTTCTTCTCCTTCTTCTTATTTTTATTGCATACTTATTGAAATTTAACCTAGAATTGTGAAATAATTATTTGCACCCCCCCTCTCAAACACACACGCACGCACGCATGCACTGACCTCCCCACACAGAAACCCTTAAATGGTTGTCGATTTGATAAATAATATCAGTTAACAAGGATTTAATGGTAAAAATAAGAAAAATTTATCATCGCCTATTTCTTACTAGACAAGTGACACATTACAGGATAAAGCATAATCATACCTGTTGAAGGAAGCTCTGTCTTTGATAACCATTAATGCTATAATTCTAATCTGCTTTCCACGACTGATTTGTTGCTGATATCCATTCTTTATTGTTTAATTGAAGTTTAAATATATTGTTAGAACTCGATAGATGCTGAAAGTAATGATTATAGATTTTACTTAACATCCGTAACAATAATCAATATTTAAGTTGTTAAAATATTTAATTATAAGTTGATCTTCTTTTTTCTGCTCAGCCACAGAAAGTATTTTGTTGTTAAAACCTTTTATGGAATTCACATATATTCGGTTAAATGCTAACAACAGTTACCAGCTAATAACTATATCTTTAAGGCTGACTAGTTAATAAATATTACACATTTTCCGGATTGTGGTGCCTTTTTATTGGGATGTTTATTTGTAATTAAGAAGATAGTCATATTTTCGCACCTGAATATATAATGTCATTGAATCATTATACATATAATCTCCGTAATGATCCCAAAAATGAGGATGGTATCATATTTCTAGGATGTGAGTTCACCTGAGGTCAAAGTCTGTTGTATGTTTTGTCTTTAATCGTCTTTCATTATGTTTGGAGATTATCAAGCCTAATTAGCTTACACTATGTATAGGTAATATCATAATATTAAAAAATACATATATGATACAATATCTAAAATACACCGTGAATGCACGTTTAGATATGTAGCGTTGTTTAGCAGTAAATGAAAATGACCAAATTACATGACAAATTGTATTAAGTATTCATTTCCAATGGTGTTTGTTTCAGTTTCATTTTGTGTTTGTTTTTATGTTTTTTTTCTTCAGTTTGTATATAATAATTTGGTTCAATCAGATTACAACTAAGCCAAGGCAAGTTTTTGGCGGCCAAATTTGATTTTGTGGGTGAATTTTCAATTTCTTTTTTAACCTTAAAGATATACAATAATGAATTGTTGGAACCCTGTTTTGTCTCAGTTCCTACTGTAACCAACGGGAACGGCGGCCATATTATATTTTGCTATACAATTCTTGCTAAATTATATTGATCAATTTCAACTCATGCAGTTTCTGGGCTTTAAAAAATATGTTTTACAATATTTCAGAAGGAATTTGTGATATTGGTATTGGCTACTGGCATAAAAAAGAAAGTAATAAGTAATTTAGTTTTTAAGAGTAGGTCTCTGGGTTTATACAACATCCAGTATAGCCACTAACAATCAAGAAAGAACAAATTCCTTCCGTAACATTGTAACCAAGGTCATGTCTAAACGTCAGCTTTATATTTAAACAATTGCACATTCTGTCGCTTCACTAATGTAAACAAATTATTTTTTAGCGTCTTTTGTATCATGTATTAAGATTTACACCAATAGTCTACACTACATCTTACATAGTACATTATATGTCCTACAATCATCATCATATATAACTGTTGTAGGACGTAGTGTTTCTGTTGTCTACCGTAGCCACATGACTTTCACTCCTTCCATTTTTCCATTTCCATCATGTCAGAAGAACCATAAAACTTCTTCTGGCACTCAGACATGATGTGCTCATGACACCAAACGTAATAGGCGAGCGGTCCAACTGCTTCCATTTTGGGGCCAGTTGTCTCATATTTCTGGCAGTAGTTTGACGACACGTGGAAGTCCACACACACAAACCAGTCAATTAATCAGTAACACAGGTTAATCCAATTTTTGAGTTATGGTCCCTGGTCAACCAACTTCCATCATAACAGACTGCGATGCCACCGATGTTATCATTTCCAATAGTTTGATCCAGCCGGTGATGTTCATAATTCACTTCCTGCACAGCCTGATTAAGAATGTACTACTTTATTTCTGAGGGACAGACCATACACTGCATCTTAGTGGTTGTGAAATTATTTCTTGCTGTTTCAAGCCAGGAATGTTCAGGGATTTATATAGGTGTTTCAGTATATGGTAAAGATGATCAAACCGGTGTGAATTCGGATGCATCATCGTTTCTAAACATTTTTACAAACATAAAATGTTTTATCAGATGATTTCTAAACGCGAATAATTCTAAAATATTGAAATAACCTTCTATTATAAGTAAGATCATATAGAAATGGTACATAAATTGATCACTTCCATGATTTATGATCCTGACGTAAATGCTGAACACAGAAATTTACCTACTGCTGTGTATCATTCTCACCGTTGTCCCATTTGTTCCGTTTTCCCATTTTAGTTTCGGTTTAATCGCTAAATGACGCTAATGTAAGCAAAATATCACCTAAAGATTCTGGTGATGAGATAATACCTCACATACTAATATGAGCTTAATAGTTATGGTTAAGAAAATTTATTAATTGAAATGAGTGTCTATATATGGAAGGTTTATCCAAAAATATATGTTAGTGTGATTGTATGACTGTGACAATGTTTGCAGCGTATACTATATACATTAAAAAACGTATTTCGGCTCCATCTTTCCGTACTGCTCCCCTGTGAGTGGTGGGGGAGGAGTTTCTCAACCACTCCAACATAGAGGCTGTGCTGATTAAGCGACAGCCTGGGGATTCTCCCCGAACAACAAAACCTTAATACATACATTAACATTTACTTTTTCTGTGGTCAACTAATAATGAAGTGGCTTGATACACAGCTGATGCGGACAGAGAAAGAGTATCAAATATTTGATTAGGAAATATTCTGATAATGCTTTAGAGAGGCAGGCAGGCTACATACATAGAAAACCAAGATCGTTAACTGGATACATCGTTATATGTTGAATAGCCACCAACATTTAATAAATAATAGGCAGGCCTGAAATATGTATATATTGACAACAACTTTGATTAGTGGATTAATGCTATACCATTGACATTAATCACATCATGTGAACGTCTAAAAAAATAAAGAGAAAGTTCATAATTTAGTTTGTGTTCAACTGTGAGACGGTGTGACATAACCAGAGACAATAAATGATTTTCATTATAGTCCTGCTGAATTAAAGGGCAGTTATGATCTACAACCGATCTGACCATTGTTCATATGATTTACATTGGCCTAGAACGAAGCTGGGGTCAGCCTATATGGTGTCGAAGTGGTTTTGTTAATAAGTTTCTATTTAAGCCACAGCAAATTGATGTTCATAGTCAACTTTTGTATGAAATTATATATTTTGTATTTCTTTACCTCAACCTGTTATGTCAAATGAAGCACCTTGTCCGTGTTTCCGTTTATTGTACTTACGTACTTCAGTTTTATAAAACTGGCCGAAATGGCAGTTATTTTACTTGGCTTGGTTACCTCAAATGAAGGTGGCGCATACGGTCGGTAATTTATTTCTTCACGACGAAGACTAATTTTATGCAAATTTAGAATTTACAATATATGGCATATTCGGCGGAGAAAACCTTGCCAGTTGCCTGGTTAGTTGAAAATGTCCCCCTATTATAGTGTCACGGCCAGGATTCGAACCCAGACCTTGCACACATAATGACCACGAGTAAGGAAATCCCATGCCCTAACCAATGAGACCATTGAGGTTGTCAGTGCGTTACAAATTTGTTGCGTAGGAAATGTAGATTGTCAACACAATTCTTTGTTACTTTCATTACCACGAATGTTTTTGTTTGTTAGAATACAACTGTAATCATAATATATGGTTAATAGAATGGGGTTTTATGAATAAATACATTCACACAACATTGATAGTATTCCATCTATAATCACAAAAACACGTGAAGACACTATAATGTGACTAAATCCAGCTAGATCCAGAAAGATTTGATTATTTCTCCATTTTATCAGTGAAACAACAATCGGACATATATGTTTTTATATCACGGTACATAGACAAACTAATGCTGATATATGGAAATACCGTTCCATGTTGTTATAATATACCATGTATTTCTGTAAAAGAGAACCATCCAGGACCTAATTGTTAGTGTGGTAGGATACTGATCTTTCACCTGAGAACGGTGTTTCATCTTTCATTTCATCTTAGAAGAGCTACATTTTCATTTTACATATATATGATATCAGAAATGAATGAATGAAAATAAAAGAATCTTTCCCACATCAGGTTTAAATGAACACTCGTTGTTTTCACCAACAACATCTGATATGGTTATCACGGTATCAAACGTACGATTAAGGTGTGTTCATAATGAATATCTTAAATATTATATATAGGACGTGGTGATGTTTAATACACTCGTCTACATTTAGGTTTTTGATTGGGATATTTGAGACGACCCAAATTTTGACTTTATTGAACACGCTATAAACTAATCTATATAAATAAAAGCGAATGTGTGTTAGATTTGTTTTTGCAAATACACAAACAAATAAACAAACAAACGAGTCCTAAACGGCGATGAATATGACATTGGTTGGCATCGAAAGTATAACATCATATTAATTTACGAATACATCGTTTTTTGTTTGCTAGACTCAAACGTTAGCAACGACTCATGTACTCTCTGACTTAGAGATTCACTCTCTCGCTCATTCACTCAGCAAATCATTGACTCAGACAGTGAATTTGGTTGGTTGGGCGTGTGAATGACTTAGCGACACACTCGCTGGCTTATTCACTCACTCAGCAAATCAGCAACCTACTTACTGAATCACTTACCAACAGAACCACTGATTCAATTACTAACCCACAAACTGATTCACTGACTGACTGACTGACTGACTGACTGACATGTAGACGTATTGCAGCTATTTTCAATCACAATACCTAAATACATTATTATTATCAACAGATTAAGGTGAAACAGTTGGTGACATGAAACTACCTGTGTCAGAAGCATCTTTGTAGAGATTTTACCTCATATATCATTTACTTCATATAGAGTATAAATGCTCTTTATTGCTGAAAATTGCATTCACAGCTAAGGCTTTCTATGAAGCCACTTGATAAACCACAAGTGAGGAATTGCTAAATAAAGATAACATACATTGTTATCAGGCTGGTCGTCCTTCATGTAAGATAGCGATGTTAGGGATAAATATGGACGACCTTGAAAGCCTTTCATCTTCTAGGCAGGTTCCATTAACCAAACACGAGTCTCTGGAGGCCATATAGTAACATGGTGGGCCTTAGGTCTCTAGGACATGAGTTTAAATCCCGTTCTGTGTTTGAAGGGTGTTTCCGTATAATTTACCTCCGAGGCTTACTTGACCTTTTTAGCCATCAATGGGTAGAAATATTGATGTAAAAAGACAACTTTCGTATTCTCATCTGTTAGCCAAACAGCGATTATCCATAAATTTTACACCACGATATTTGTACACTGACAGTGTATTATTCCAAATTAAGCTTATTTGAAAAAGTTATTAATGTGATTTTTATATTCAATATACTCTTAAGGTAGTTGTCGTATTTATATATTATTACAAGGCTCGGATAGGAAAATTAACCAATATGATGTCACATAATGTAGTCCGTTTTGGCGTTTCTTTTTGCTTTTTGCATATATAGGTTACCATAAACCTCATATTTACCGATTAACCTTTCACTGATAAAATAATACTAAAAGCATGTTACTGTCTTCTGAGGCTCGATCAATTGATTCGTATTATTCTCACCGGATTACTCCAAGAACAAAGTTTACCATATGTACTCCATTAGATACTGTGAAATGTGATTGTTCATTGTTTTGGTAGGATGTTTGTAGATGAAATAAACATATTTGAATTGTTCGCTCAAAGAAAGTATGTATGCCACAACAGCATTGAATCTTGCACCTAAAAACCCCCAGTGAGTGATGTTTTTTTGGTCACTAGTTTACACACTTGAAAGAAGATGAAAACACACACAAAGATAAAACCAAAGAAACTCGTAAGCCTGGAGCTAAAAAAACAAACAAATATTTTAAACTTTATAGACATATTTTCTGATAACAACAAGACGACAATAATTTTATTATATTAGCTTTCTTTTATCTGGAAATGGACACATACATAATTCTCGTATAATATTCGTTCTAACATCAACAACTCGATGTTACACTTCTTTCAAAAATAAATAACTTTAATTTCTCTAAGGCGCTGTACATTTAAAACATAATTAAATCATATTCTGAGTTCATATAGCTCAAATACATTTCATACATATTAAATTGGTTGAAAATTATAAATACACCAATTTAAATAAATGGGTTTTAAGAACCTTACAAAATATGTCTTCATTTCCTGCGAGTTTAATGTGATTTGGCAAATTGTTCCACAGCCTGGAAGCTGATGCTCGGAAGGATTTCTCTGGGTACATTGTTGTATGGCTTTTTGGTACCCTCAAAAGGACTCAGATCGGAGTATTCTCAGTGGTATATAATTTTCGATCAGATCGCCTAGATAGAGTGGTGCAGTTCCACTGAATGTATGAAACAGCGTAGCTGGAACAAAACTGGTGTTATATGTTCCCTACTATATTGACTGATTGACTAAGTATATTAATAACCTGGTAATATGAGGTTGGAAGCTTGATTAATAATTTATAGCAATATACAATGAAAACTTAAAGTTAGGTTAGCATGCTAAAATATTTATGTAACAGTTAAATATTCTGGTAACAATAATTAATTCAGTAAAGTAAACCATGATAGGATCATAGGCAATTGTTGAACAGGTCAATAATACTGATGACATGCTAATAAATACTCAATTTGTCTCCGTCAATTTAATTTAAATGTATTCCATAATTACCACTGGTTTTTTAATTAAGATCTATTTAGTAGTGATATGGAGTTTTGCTGATATTATATATTTCATTGAACTAATAATATCCAGATTTGGTAGAACACTTAATACTTGATCTGGATTTTGTAGATAAAATCTTTCCTGTGTCCAGAACGTAAGGTTTGGATAATTTATCTCACTCTCCATCTACCTAGTTCAACTTATGGATAGATCAGCGCCTTAACTATGTTTACACTATACACGCACACGCACGTGAATATAAGACTATCTGATAAGGGACGACACAGAAGAGATAATTTAATATTATCATACAAAAGACAAACACCATCACCTCTGCTATCTCATACATTATGTCCAGCAGCCCCATTAGCAGTAACGACGAATGACCTTCAAAAGCTTCTCACACCACAAACCTGTTTATTGGACAAATGGCTGCTACAAATCAGGTTATCAACACATGTCTATGCATAAGCAATATAAATATAGTATTTAAGCTGAAGTTATGCCAGGAAGTCGACACTAAGGGACGTAAAATGAATAGATTTGTTATGTCAGTGTTAATGAATGTAACGTCCTCTCTCTCAAGTCCTCTGTCTCTATTCATCTATCTATCTATCTATCTATCTATCTATCTATCTATCTATCTATCTATCTATCTATCTATTATCTTTCTATCTATATATCTATCTATCTATCTATCTATCTATCTATCTATCTATCTATCTATCTATCTCTATTATATATATATATATATATATTATATATATATATATATATATATATATACACATCTCTATTTTCCGTTAAAGAAAAACACGGATTAATGAAATAACATCTAAACAAGATGTCGAGGTTAGATGGTTTCTGGAGGGAAACTAACTTCAGTAATAGTAGTCTTATTATTTTAGACTTCTGTACAGACTCAGATATGTAGAAATGTTACCTATCTCAGTATATTAGATATGAAAGACAATATCCATTGGTTGGGACTGTTCCATTCCATCATAATGGTGACCCTCTATACACTGTCAGTCTCAGTCGTATGACTGATAGGTTAAGTCAAGCCTGTATCAGAGTGAGTTGTATGCAAATAATGTCTTCACATTGCGGACACTATTACTGACATGATGAGATATACTGAAACATCGGGCAATACTCGTTGCTACAGGCAGTACATCATTTCTCAAGTATCGATATATATATATGGGATTCATCTATGAAGATAAAGTATACCCTCTAGGTAACAGAATATATATAGTCACATTGACCAAGATAATCTTCTAAATAATATCAGATAAGTTTCTGAGTAAATATTCAACATCAAATGTGTGTCAAAGTAAATCGTTATTAGGCAGACATCGAACTGTAGCTATTGTCTTTCATGTTAAACTGGAAGGATATTCTTATAACTCTAAATCCAATACAGTGATTGGTGGAAACACAAACGTATATGCACTTGTACCTGTGCGTGAACAGACATACGAAGCGCTTCAGTTTTGTTTTCGGTTTTCCACGAACTCACAATATTTAGCATATAACATGACCTTGAAGACGTCTTTTATTAAATTATCTAGAATATATATGTTAATACTAGAGGAGAAATGGTTAAACGACCAGAAATATTTAATTATATTAAGGCTATCTTTGGAAAAAAGTCTATTCTGGTGTGAATAGCGTATTCATTAACATGTTTTATGGTCAATGTAATTCGTTATCAGGCATTCCCTATTATTTTATATAAGGCGCCTTAAATGAAATACTATTTGCACATGTCGGATGTTCCAGAGAAGAACATAAATTATGTCACATAAATAATAGTCTCTTTTCTGTATTCAAAGTTTTACAGGAATTAATTCACCAACTGGTTCTTATTGTGCAACAATAAATATACGAAAGGTTTAAGACAGTAAATTCAAAATTGATTTGATCCGGGAGGATATTTCCAGTTAATCACCCAAATGCCAGATAATAGTTATATCCGTTTATGAAAACAACAACATAAAAACAGAACTTGGAGTGAGAAGTAAACTTTATTTATTTTCACTTTTTCCAAGACGTCTTATGTATCATTTGTCTTAGTTTTTTTTAAATTTTCAACATTTCAACATCTCTCTCTCTCTCTCTCTCTCTCTCTCTCTCTCTCTCTCTCTCTCTCTCTCTCTCTCTCTCTCTCTCTCTGTCTGTCTGTCGGTCTGTCTGTCTGTCTCTCTCTCGCTCTCTGTTTCTCTTACTCTAGCTCTCACCCTCTCTCTTTCGCGCTTCTTCTCTATTCCTCCCTATCTCTCTTTATATATATATATATATATATATATATATATATATATATAAATATATATATATATATATTATATATTTATAATCTATATATACGTCTATCTATTATCTTTTATCATCTATCTATTTATCAGCTAAACAAAAAATAACCCCCTTTTATTTATTATATGAATTATCAACATCTATACACTCACAAAACCACACACACACACACTTCACACACAACAACACACACACAACACACACACACACACACACACACACACACACACACACACACACACACACACACACACACACACGCGCGCGCGCACAAACACACACACACACACACACACACACACACACACACTGGCACATGCAGCCTCACTCAATCACGCCCATACCCAGACAGATTCATGAACACACACGCATAATCTATCAAAATAATCATGCCGTAAATCACGACGACACATAATTTAGCTGCAATCCTATTGAATTGAACACGTTTAGAGGTAATAAATCACTAATTACTGGCATCAGGTGTGTATAATGTGCTTCACCAGATTTTTAATGTCGTTTACTAAATTAATATTGACAGAACTGAATTTATGGTATCGTATATTTAACCCACCAGCATAAAGTGTCAGGAATCTAGGCATAATTGTTTTGAACAAAGATACAATGTCACAGAATGTTTTGTGTATCCGTTACTGGATTATTATCCAAATTGTTATCAATTAATGTGTAATTTATTATAACTATATAAACATCCAATAACGGATTGTTAGGTAATTATAACGAATTAATGCGTATTGTTTGTTTATTCAGATAATGCCTTTTACTTAAAAAGTTTGGCATAAATAAGTTTTCAAAAACCACCTTAACTTCATATACAACAGCTTATGCCGTTTGTTGATTGATTAAGTTTAACGATATTATGTATCTGATACCTAAGACATACTAAAATTAGCATTGTTAGAGTGTATTGTATAATAAAATGAAGTCCCCAAATTGTTCAGATTAGATTCTTGAATAATGGAATTTACTAACTATAGCGCTAAGTATATAAATTAATATATACTAACACTATTTAATGTTCTTTGAGAATACAATATTCTTAAATCCAGGACTCAAGGAACACGACTAACTTTGGTATATTATAATAATAGAAATAAACGGATGACGTCGATGAACATATGTCATCAGTCTGTTAACAAGGACATTAACAAGGACATTAACAAGGACATTAACAAGGACATTAACAAGGACATTAACAAGGACATTAACAAGGACATTAACAAGGACATTAACAAGGACATTAACAAGGACATTAACAAGGACATTAACAAGGACATTAACAAGGACATTAACAAGGACATTTCAATCTTTGCTAAATTCTTCTTATCTATCCACGTACTTCATCATTGGGTGGAACCTGTTGTATGGTTGTTTATATTAAATTGAACGACGAAACGTAAGGGACTGGTGAGACATTACACATGTCTCAGCAAGAAAAGTCGCCACTCTGGGTTCAGTCCCATGAAGAAACGTCCAGAGTTTGAATTCACGGTTGAGATTCTCTGTGCCTGTGCCTTATAATACACAGCTAAAACACACATATATATACATGCATGCATGCACGCAAGCATGCATGCACACACGCGCACGCACGCACGCGCATATATATATATATATATATATATATTGTAGTGCATAAACATGTGTTGATAATCTGATCTGTATCCGCGTATTTGTAATGAAGAGACATAAGAGGGGGTGGGAGGGTTTTGAAGGTCATTCCTCTTTGTTTTGGTCAATGGAGCTAATGGACAGAACGAATGAGACACCAGAGCATGTAATGTTTGTCATATTTCTGATACTATTTAATTATCTGTTCTTTGTCATGTCTTATCAGATAGTATTATATTATGAGGAGACCCCGAGGAATTGTGCGTGATGACCAAAATCTGCCGACCTTAACAGATATTTCTTTGACAAAGGTCAATCCGTGTTAATAGCTAGCTCATGGTGTTCTACAACGTTGATGTATTATGCCAGTTAATTAGACAATAGGAAATATATCAGAGTAACTAAATAAACCTAAATCTATATAATTATGAAGATGAATATAATAAGAATATATATATATATATATTATATATATATATATATATATATATATATATATATATATATAGATCAATCTGATGATTTGAACTGACACAGCAGAAGGTGAAAACCTGAGTGATTAATGTCATAGGATTGTGTGCTCTCTGATTGAAGTGTTATAGTGGCGTTGTTTTTGGGGAGAATCCCCAGGCTGTACCTTATTCAGTACCGGCTCTATGTTAGAGTATTTGAAGAACCTCCTCCCCCACCACTCACAGGGAGCAGTACGGAAAGATGGAGCCGAAATACTCTGAGGGTGGTCACTGCCAGAGTGTTTCACGTCCTCGTTTTTTTTAACGTCCCTCTTTATTTTTAATAATTCAGTGGAGACGGCAGCGCCATTTTTTTGTGGTCAGTCACCCACGATATTGTGAACTGAGAAATTAATCCCTGGAAAAGTATCGACCTTTTGCTGGGATTGAACCTGTGACCTGTGACCCTTCTTTTTGTTTTGTTTGTTGCAGTTTGTGGTAGAGACCCCTGGCTGTCGCCTTTTTGGGCACAGCCACCTGATGTTGACGTCTGTTATTATGATGATGGGCGAAATGGGAGTTGTTTAAAATGGTGCTACCTCAGTTTACTATATGGTATGTGTAGGGAACTCTGAAGTGGGGTTATGATGTCTGGTAGGACTGTTGATTTCCTTATGAGCAATGCTGCTAGGCGATGGTCTGGAACTTGGTAGTTTTTCGGGCGGAGATGACCTTTTAGTATTTTTCGGTACTTCGGGTAGGCTGGGTAGTTGAGCAGATAGTGTACCGGGTCGTACACTTGTTGACAGTGCCGGCATAGTGTTAGGGGTGACGGGCGGGTGCATTTCCGTGTGTACGTCCAGAAACGTAGTCTTCTGAGTTGGATATCGGCCAGTCTGTTGTTGAGGTAATTATGTCCAACTACAGTGGTCTTCTGGTACCAATCCTTGGATGCTGATGTGTAATCTGAGTACATCGATTCAAGTAGATTAGAGATGAAACTGTCAACAAGACGGTTGAATGTGCCTGGGGTCTGTTCCGCATATTCGATGATGTCAAGACTCGTGGTTTCATTTGCTAGTTGATCTGCTCGCTGGTTGCCCTTAAGGTCAATGTGGCTTGGAATCCAGTGGAGTATTACCTGGATTCCACGCTTCCTGAGGGTTGATGCCGTGATGTAAATTTTTGTGATGATTTCGGGATAGGTGTGAAATTTGGCGGTGGTGATGATGGTTAGAGCCCCCCATAGAGTCCAAGTGGATGATTACTCTGCCATTGATAGTCTGTCTTGATATCTATATTAGTGCTACTTTGACTGCGTGCAGCTCATCTAAGGTGATCGGGGTGTGGTTTGGGATTCTGCCTCTTATTTCTTTGTCTTTTTCTTTGATGAAGCAGGTCCAGGCTGTAGTTCCGTTAGCTTGGGAACTGGCTTCGGTGTAGATGTCAATTGTTAGTGTTCGGCTTTTTTTCAAGTAAGCAATTCTGTTAGTTGCCACTATTCCTGCGCCTTCTGGGTCCACTTTCTACTGGGTGGGGTTCTGTATGATTACTAGAATGGGTGGTTCTAATCATGGAGCAGGTTCTTTGGATTTTGGAGGTTTAATTGGCGGTATCCCGATTTCTTTTTGAAGCCAAGCTGCTTTGATTGACCATGATGTGTCGTTGAAGTTTCTTCGTGAATTCTCTATATAATGTCGATCTGAATAGGTTTGGTAACAGCTCTCAGGACATATGTGGCTATTTCCTTCTTTAATAAGAGTCGAATGGGTAGGATTCCTGATTCTCTGTATACCAAGATGGAGCTGGTATCCTTTGGTAGCCCCAATATGTTGCGTAGTGAGACTCTTTGTGTTCTGCCTAAATCATGTAAAGCTGAGTTGCTGGCCAGTAGAAGAACATCTTGGTGTTGACGCCAATCTTCAGATTGGTGATGGCCTTGATCATGTTGAATCTAGAGTTTACTTTACGTTTTGTATCTGCTATGCGTCGAATGAAGCAGAGTCTTCTGTCTATGGTGACCTCGAGATATCTATAGTGGTTGGCCATTTCTAGCTGTTGTAGGCCGAGCTTAAATTTAAGTTGTCTAGTTGTGTTGAATGCCATGGTCTTGGTCTTAGCTGGAGAGAAGTATAAACCTAAACTATTGGCTGCTTGGTCTACTGCGTTTAGGGCTTTCTGGGTTTTTCTGCTGGTCTACTTCCGTGTGAAATCAAAACAATGTCGTCGGCATAAGCAAGGATGTCTACTGATCGTGGTAGAATGACTGTCAAGAGTTGGATAACGAGGCCGTTGAAGATGGTGGGGGATATTGTTGAACCCTGAGGACTTTCTGGTGGTTAGAAAGTCCCCTGTCTTACTGGTAATTGTTCTTTGAGAGCCGTGATGATATTCTTAGGTAGAGTAGTCTGGTCTGCTCTAGTTGTGAAATAGTCAGCGAGTCTGTTAGCTTCAACCTTTGTGTTTACAGGTTTGGCTGTCGGAGCATACCCTTTTATCTTTCTAATCTCTCGCCAGATTTGTATTGAGCTAATTTCAGCTAGTTTGTTACACCATATTTACCACTGTTGTTCCTTGAGGCCGAAGAGCTGTCTTTTGGTTGCTTGTTGGCAGAGACGAAGTTTTTCTATGTTTCGTTCAGTTGTGTTGGTCTTGAAAGGTTTGGTGAGTTGGCTTACTTGTTTGGCCCATTTTTTGGCTTCTGCGGGAAGGAAGGAGCGAGTAGACTGGGTGGTCTTTGTTCTTGAGATGGGGATTGCTTCCATCGCTGCTGTATTTACGTCATGCAGTAGTGGTTGAAGGCGATGGTCGAGGGATGGATTGATGGCCAGGTCTGGATCTGGACAGTTTCTTAATTTCTTTGCAAAGGTAATTTTCAGTTAATAAGTAACCGCCATCATTATATTTATAAATATCTATGTAATATCACATAGCAACAAATAACAACAAATAATGACTCTAGTAGTTGTTTTTAATAATAATAACAATATGATTTGCTTATGTTGTTGATAATATAAATCAACCATTGCCCAATAAAGCACCATGCTTCATTCTTTGGTAATGGGTTATAAAACTATGTTTATATAAAAGATGAAACATAGAAGTTGTAACACGATGTGCATAACGATGATGTTATTTTTAAGATGTGTAAAGGTTCTGTATATTCAACAAATCACATTTAGCGGCTCGTTCTCGTTGTTCCCCGTTTCGTGAAAAAAACGTATTTGAATATTTGTATTAATACATCCAGGTTTTATAATAACAAAGAATAATACCATTATAATTCAAAATTTATCATGTAGACATAACAAATAGGTACCATATTTGCTTTCCGTTTGATAAAACAATTCCCACTGTCTATCTCAGCTCTCTGGAACGAATTAATAGTGACAAGTAATGCATAAACAACAATAAATCATTATATTAGGGTGAGCAATTGTCTTGTTCCCACAACAGCGTTAGATATGTGACTCCATAACGATATTTTTGTAATAATCGTATTAGTATTTATTCAATTCAGCCAAATGCCAGCAAAGATATAGTCCGGTATTTACGGTTCTGCTTACAAAGAAAAAACCTCTCTGTATAGTTCGGTTGCGTTTGTTACAATATTCCTCGGTGTATCATCGTATGAATACTTAATGTTGTTTACATCATCGTAGTAATTTCAAGAGGGATATGATTATTATTTGTGAACATTATAAAAGTTATTAAGTCAAATAAAGCAGGTATGTGTTTTATTGCGCTATATTACCTGTGTATGTAATTATTTCATCAATACATTCACGCTGTTACAAACAATTTAGAAAACTGTCCTCGTTTAGATTTAGAGTTGACATCAATATGACATAAGCAGGTATTTAAGTGCTGAATAATTACTTCTTTTTTGGTTGGCTTTTACATCTACGTTGCTCAGAATTTTAATGATACAAGGGAGAGTCGAACCTATAAGTCGTTAATAATTGTATGTCGTTCTATAGAAATTAAGCACTTTAATATTCAGATTTATACCATTTCAATAGAATATTAAATTCGGATAAATACTTAGTTATTTATGTTTTCTAATTATTACAAATATAACATAAACAGTGTAATATAAGTCGGAAATGAGGGATGATCATCTACAATATAAACAACCGTTTGCTTATACTGGAAAAGAAACGATAATAAACAATAAAACAATAAATATTAAAATTATGAATACATTATACGACATAAGAGAAATAAATAAATAATAATATATTACTACGTATCATGATACAACGTCCATAAAGAATATTTACTTATTTCGTACCATGACTAGATTATGTAATTTACAGGTAGATAATTATTTGTACCTTTGTATTAATTGAAAATTAGATGCCGGGCTGTGTACCCCATTAGTATATTTAGATGTAGATCAAGATTAGTAATTTTCTTAAGTTATTAATTAGACCTTAGCATTAATTGTCCCGTTTCATCTCTTATTGTAGTTGGAGCTATTTTGATGCCACTTAGTCATTTGTCTTCCTTTATTCTGTCTGGATCTAGCACTGATAATTTAAATGCTGTACATATCGCTTTTAGGCGATGCAATTGGTTCGAGCTTTTCTGATTAAATTGAAGTAAATGGACATAACATTCTTGGATAGAAATGTGATCCTGTACAACATGCACTGAACCGCAGCAATTGTTTAATTGGAACAGTAACACATGTTTTCAAGCTAGTTTCATATTGATACAATTACCTAAATATCATTTGCTTGGAGCCGAGAAATAATAAAGAGAAAATGACGCTGAAAGCAATCCTGGGCAGGGAAATTAATTAATTCTACTTCATTTTCAAACACTCACACTGAGAAGATGATATATAATTACGTGTGTTAAATGGCATTTATTAATCATTTGGTTGTTTGTTCTCAAGAATTGTAGAATGTGCCGTCAAGAAAGGAAAATTATGAAGTGTTATGATTAGAGCAAAAAGTGATGTAAAAGAATAGTTGAACAATCAGTAAATGGGAGATTTGAGTATCTATTTAGCATAACTTATGTATTTATACTGAAGAGCCTATTCTCAGCTCTTCTTTATGTAAACAATATTTTGATGTCATCGTCATCTTAGTGTCACCACGTTTATGTCGCAACTAAGTTAATATTTTGTTTACGTTTTTTACATTGATACAATTCTTTTTTTTACTCCCTTTTACTGGTTTATTTCTTCCTTTGAGGTGATGTCTATATACTTAAAAGAGATTTAAACTGTTTATGTAAAGATGAAACATAGTGGATGAAAAATAGCAAAATGTTAACTATTTAAGTCCTTTTAGTTAAAACTATTAGCCACACGACAATTCTACCCAGTTAGGTATGTATATGTGTTATTTGGTTTTTAGAATGGTTGACTAATTTTGAAATATGTTATTCATAAGGTAAGACAGGTGTCACATTCTTCATTCAAACTATCAGGTGCCTATTAATACATATATATGACCTACTTTAATGCTAGCTATTAAGGAAATTTTAAACACAGATCTTTCATCTGACTATATTTGATTGCCATTATATTAGCTAACACAACAATTACACATTTATCGCCATAGAATTGAAGAACTCATGAAACGCAAGTCTTAAATCAGATACAGAATAATCTAAGCCATTTATAATGACAACATATTTACTATTTACTCGTTCTGGAATAACTCCGATCCCACAATTGTTGTTAAATAATAAAATAAATATTAATTTGACTCGACACATCTGATAAAATTTGCACATTGTAATTTGTAAGTAAATAGTTTTTACCAGTATTCTGAAAGAATATAAAGCCACTAGCTTCTGTCAGAAATGACATTATAACACTTGAATCATAGTAGCACACATTCCTATGGCATTTTTCACTTGTCAGTTCAAATGTCAGATTGATAATTAAAATATATATATATATATATATATATATATATATATATATAATATATATAATATCTAACTGAATAATAATTTTCCTAATTATATAGATTTACGTTTTTCTTTACTTTCATATATTTACTATTGTCTAATAAACTGACATAATGCTCTAACGTTCTTATAGAGTACCATGAGCTATTAATACGGAGTGACCTTGTCAAAGAAAGGATCAGTGGTTTTGTTCATCATGCACCATTCCTTGGGGTTTCCTCTTAATATAATACTATTTGATAAGACATGACAAAGAATGGATAATTAAATATTACCATGAATACGATAAACACTATGTGCTCTGGTATCTCATTCATTCTGTCCATTAACTCCATTGGCAAAAAAGATGAATGACCTTCTAAACCTTCCCACCCCTTTTATGTATCATTATATCAAATACGGTGGTTACAGATCAGATTATCAACGCATGTTTATGCAATATAGATATTACATATAGACTGACTAATGTAAGGAGGTAGCCATTCAGATATCTAATAGCTTTTTTGGAGATGAAATCTCGAATGTCACAGCACGCGTTTTAAAGAATAACTATATACTTCATACCAATATCAATGACTGTAATAGTAATATTATTATTATTATTATTATTATTATTATTATTATTATTAGTAGTAGTAGTAGTAGTAGTAGTAATAATAGTGAGAGAGAGAGAGAGATATATATATATAATTCATCTTCTTTCCGATAATTAACTGACTCAGCTATTACATCATGTTGTCAGTTTGTGAACGTTACACTGACCCTGAATGATATACAGTAAATGCCTTCTTCTTTAAATCATTCCTATAAACCATTACCTCCAAACATGATTGTGAAATTATTATATAAAACATAAACAAAGAGGCAGCAAGAATGTAGTTTATTTTATATTTGGAATTTTTACGTCTTATTTAGAAAGCATTATATTATAATAATAGTCATTTGTCACTTTAAGGTCATTAAATATTAATCATTATATCAGATCAAAGGATAAGGTTAATATATGAGACATCGTAACTAATTACACCATCCGCTGGTTAACTAATGAAAACGTTAAGTCAGTCACAAAACCCATATTTGTTTTTTAGTTTTTAACACTGCATCACAGAGAACAAGTAAATACCAAATATTATGATTTATTTGATCCAGCGAGGATATTTCCAGTTATCCACCCAAATGCCAGATAATAGCTATAACCGTTTACAAAACAAAAACATAAAACAGAACTTTGGTGAGAACTAAACTTTATTTATTTTCAACTTATCCAAGACGTCTGATGTATCATTTGTCTTAGGTCATTTTTGCCTCAGTGTTAAAAACTAAAAAACAAATATGGGTTTTGTGACTGACTTAACGTTTTCATTAGTTAACCAGCGGATGGTGTAATTAGTTACGATGTCTCATATATTAACCTTATCCTTTGATCTGATATAATGATTAATATTTAATGACCTTAAAGTGACTACAATTAATTTTCTGTGTACTAAAATACAGTTACACGAATAGTTTACAATATTTTATTTTATTTTTATTGTTGCTGAATAAGAACTTATTGGTGAACTTATTCCTGGAAACCATTGAATATAGAAAAGGAGCCTATTATTTGTGTGACGGAAACCGTGATATAAATAAATATCGGACCTGTGGAATTAAAGTTTGACATGAAATAAAGAGGCAATGCCTTATAATGAACCTCATTGATCAGTATATGTATTAACGTATACGTCTCATCCCAAAGATTAAATATGTCTGGTCGTTTAGTCTTTTTCTTCTAGTATTAAAATTTATTTGATAATACTATGTCTGCTAACGGAACAGTTCTCTCTAAGGTT
>JAODUP010000765.1:0-236871 GCA_025642065.1 Paralvinella palmiformis | reverse complement strand
CATAAAAATTATTGGTTCTTATTAAGATATAATTTTAATAAATATATATTATTAATTAACATATATATATATATATATATATATATATATATATATATATATATTATATATATATATATATATATACATATATATATATATATATATATATATATATATATATATATATATATATATATATATATATATATATATATATATATGTTAAGTCTTATTTTACATGTAACACACTTTTGAACATGTTGTACAATATTATAGAGAGTGCTATATAAATGTTGTATATAATAATAAAAATAATTAATCAATCAATTAACAGCATGAAAGGCCTAATAAAACAACATTTATTAAATATTAATTTAAGAGTGGGGTTATGTCCAAAATGTGTATTAGTGAGTGGGGTTTTGTCCGAGTGGGGTTTTAGCCGAGTGGGGTTTTGTCATGGATCCGGAGTTTTTCAAAGGCAGTATTTTTTCCGTAAGAATTTCAGATTTTATCAAATTCAAAGACATTTCCAGGACCGGGAAAATTAATTTATTATATTCCAGGATTCCTAGGACAACTGGGAAACCCTATTATTTGTAAAGCCGCACGGCTGTTCTACCGATCGTCTATTTCTTTGATTTTCGTTTGTACCTCTTCAAAACTATCAAAAGCATCTTTCTCTTTCAACCCAAATATAACTACTACATCCTCGGCCGCCATATTTGAGCGGAAGTAATAGCAATCAAGGAACAATTGGCGCATCCGCATTGAGTGCTCGGACCTATAACGCTGAGGTATAGGGTTCCGATGCTCGGATACGTATAACCACTTCTTAAATTAAATTTACGATTTATGAAGCAAATAAATTAAATTTATTATTTACAGAGAAAAACATGTTTGTTCCATATAATATTAAAATTTACTGGTAAACTTATTGTAAATGTTCGTAGTTTCTTCCTAAATCTCCATGTACGTGCATGAATATTGGGGTGATGTAACACGATATTTACGTGAATAATGAGGCTTTTTAAGGTTTACACTTCTGATCAAAACACACTTTCGATTTACAATTACAGGCATGAAGGGTTTATGAGGAAATTCACTCCAATTTACGAGGTTAATAAAATGGCATTTACGAAAATCCCCATATGTTTTTACGTTAGGTCTGTTAATATTGGAGATATATCCGTAAACAAAGAGCTGTCACTTATATAGTGTCAGATGGAACTTGCTCCTTAGTAACGTCAACAAATATATATTGATAGCAAACTTCCTGGCTTCTATCCAAAGACTGTTTATAACAATATGTGTTACTTCAAGTTTTAGCATGAGGCTCCATTTTGAATTCAACGAGCGCATCGCCTCTGGCGACCGGGGGCAAGTTATCACGGACAGTTCCCTTCGTTAACATGGCGCCTAATGGCGCTGGTTCATTCTGCGCCGCTTTCGTCTGCAGTAACAGGAAAAGTATGCACAAATAAAGACATTCCCGAAAGTAAATGAAAACTAGTGCAAAAATTTGATATATGGTCTGGCTTTATTTTAAATAAAGGATATTTAAAAAAATAAGCATAACAATTTGAAGTAGACACGCCCCTACTTGACATGACCAAAACAGTAGGCCCAAGCAGGATCTATCTACATCTATATTTGTTTCAGACAAAATCTTATTAAATTTTATTGAACAATATCAACCTATTAATCACAAAATGGTTATGTAAGATATACTTAAGCTTACAGTTACATGTACTGGAACCACTGAAGATGTTATGGGCGGGAGGTATATTGTACTTTGTTATTGTTAATAATATAATTGGACTTACTATAATCAGATAATGTTTCCCTAATTACAGTAATTTTAAGTAGGTGAGTATTTGCATGATCACCTGCATCCATATTTATTTTTAAACGTAAGGAATTGGTACTTATATATATATATATATATATATATATATATATATATATATATATATATATATATATATGTGTGTGTGTGTGTGTGATGTTCATTTATAATTTAAATGTTATGAAATTAATTATTAAATACCTCAACTAGTGGTAGAAACATTCATTTTGTTATTTTTTCTATTGACAGAAGTAAAAGATGGGTTATTAATTGTTGTTGTTCAGATATATGATGAGGAAAGATTTAAATTACTTGAATACTAATTGTAGAATGTATGATATGCACTTCACTGAAATGGAATTCATGAACCAGACAATTATTTTTGATGTACCAAATCCACTGCATGCATCGACTGAAATCAAAGAGGAAGGTATTAACAGATAGGAGACCTATACAGGAGACAGGGCCAGCTGTGATGGCAATTAATATTTATAAATATTATTGGTGAAAATTGGTATTATAAAATTAATTAAATAAGAAGGCATCAAACCCATGAAATTTTGTCAGCCCATTTCATATCTTAATTAATTAATACAAAAAAGGATAACCCGCACCTGCATTAGTACCTGAATATTCAGCTCATGTGCTTTAATTGATATACTTCTCTTAATAACTTAAATGCATATCAAATCAAATTCTTTAACCAACCAACATTGTGTGTGCACTTGGTTCAAGTCATTATTTTACAAGGTATTGTTCTGTTTCAGTCCTTGAAGTTCTATGATGATGAGATACCATGTAAACAGGTCAATCTCTTGGTTACAGATGTACTGGTGTTATTTGTTACAGTAGTCAATGCATGTGTCTATTACATCTGTGGGTACATTCTGTCTAACTTTAAACAAATCATTGATCTGGACTAAATGTCACATTTTTGTAGTAGTGGTTGTTTAGAACTGGACGCAATTTAGGTTATTCTGTCCATTTGATAACAAATGACTGATTGTAACTGTAGATGAACCCGTGGCACAAGAGATTTGATGCCGCGTATTGTATGAAAGTACTAATTTCTATATTTCTAACATGTTAACGCAAACATAAACATTGTTAATATTCCATGTATATTCTTAATTTGTTCTCAGCTGGGCAGGCCAATATTGGTCTATATTATTGAGGTGTAGACTTTAAATGAACTTATAATTTTGTTTATTTAATATATGATAAACGGACATGATGAATATATGGTGGGAACTTTGTAATGAATTGTGTTATGGTTGCGTTATAATAGCTGTATATATCATTATATGTATATATCCAAATAAATAAAAATTTATGAACTATGATAAAATGACATGATGAAAGTATGTTTGTATGCATTTACCTAATCTTAGTAATTTAGTCCCCAGGTCCCTGGTAGCCTTATAGTGTGGCAGATATACCACGAACAAATTCATTAAAATTTACTTGAAATAATTTGTGCTATAAAAACTTAATTTACATCGTCTAGTCCTTTAGCAATAAAATCAATACGATCGTGTGTTCGACCGATTAAAATAATTGTTGAATCCACACTAGATTTAAAATTAGTCCACATATTTGTATTCTTAAAACGATCATTAAAAACCTAGAGTTCTTGGACGGTGAGCCAATTATGCTGACAAAGAAGCATTATGTAGCAACAGGACTGCAGTAGATTTTCAACCAAGTCACAAGACGATTTCAAACCTTTACATGCAGTTATATGACCAAATGCTAAAGTCAAGATTATAATTGTTTGATAATTAATGCATAATGTTATATCTGTGTCGTTTCTGGTAAGCACACAATATAATATATCACATACACATATCAGTAACTATTGTAATAAAATGCACCAGTATTTGGCTGTCATAATACACAAATACATCAAATCCTTTAACAATTTCCGATCCTTCCGTTTGAGCCATCCCATGATTGACACTGCCGACCGCCATCTTTATACTCTCCCAATGCACCGCTTACTGGACATCGTTAAGCGGCTATAAGTCCAGATGACTATCATACACACATAGAAACGGCGGCTATAAAATATATTCAATGGGCGCAGCCATATTTCGAACTCTTCTATATGGTGTCTTGATGTGGCATTTCCGATAAGGCGAGGAGAACGATACCGAAGCCTTTTGCTACTGAACGCATTCGCCAGCGTACACCAAATTAACATAATCCCCTTTATTACTGATGATTGGGGATATGCGTCATATATATACGAATTATCAAATCAACGAGGCTATAGTACCTGATACTGGTGTTTTTCTGTATACGGTAATTGTGTTTGATTTCTCATAGTGATGATTTATGAGTCATATGTATCCAAGAATCACACAGGCTCATAAAATTGTTGTTGAGTCTACATATAATTGAACTCGTACTTCTGGATCGGAGGCTATAGCAGGAGTTGTCCACAGAGCGGTATACATAGAGCACGGTGCTCCGCGGTTTCAATTTTTTGTTTATCCGTGACTTGGAGAAGTTCCATCTGACAGGTTATTTCGTCGTATGTCATGGACAATGGGTGTATAACTAGAGCCGAAACTAAAGAAACACTCATCCATTCACTCTTCTCCAATAAAATATGGGAACGTGACATGTTCATGAAATGTAACAGCAAATCGAACACTCGTAAATGGCCTGAAAACCTGAATTACAATAATGATTAACCGTGAATTTATACAAGTTGCATGATCAGTTACAATTCAAACCATAAAGAAGTTACTTCAACTGTTAACGACATTGTTCAATAAGATAATACCGAGCATTATTTGTGGGTCATATTCTGCCTCCAAATGGTAAGTTCTGTTTTTAATCAATAAAGGTCCCCTAGCATGTTTGTCTCAGCCTTACGCAGCGGGCAGAATGACGTGAAATACAAACGAGGGTCCCTTATTGTGGAAATTGGGTTCTATTTTAACCCCAAACCCACATTGTGTTTTCTGATTTGCAATATGATACATATAGTTATCATACATGTTAAGTTTTGGAAATGCCAATGTGGAGATTTATACGTAAATCGGAGGGTCTCGTAAAATCGGGCATTATACGTAAATTAGGGATTTATACATAAATCAAGTGGTCTAAGGTAACACAATACTTTCCATGACAGTGAATACCAAATTTTATTATTACTCAACAGTTTACATGAAATCGATCAACAGAAAAGAAATCAGAAAAGAAAAACGTTCATGTCACCCAGAACAGACACACTCCTTCACTGGTGTTTCCGTACATAGTTCCATGTCGCTACCTTGGCAGCCTTGCAAAGATCCTTGTCCGGGACAAACGCATAGCAAGGATCGTCTGTGTTGATCTTGCAAGACAGCAGCGCACGGAGGGTGTCATTTCCGAGCTGCTAACGCCAGTCAGTGTTGATCTTTCGGACCATTGAGAACAAATGTCTTCTTGCGACCAATCTCGACCCAGAGCATATCGACACGACTGTCACTCGTAACAGCTGGCAGATCGTCATCCGGACTCAATTGATAGTCCTGGAACTCTTCCACGAGATGTTCGATTTCGACTGCCAGCATGGTCCGCATAGCCATGCTAACAGCGAGGATATCGTCATCCAGCTGTACAGACCTGTCAGCAAAAGACACCGTTGTCAGATCTGTAGCAGATTTGATGACACGCATCAACACAAATTACGCCATGAAGAGGCTAAGAAGACAGTTCATCTCGGGGATGAGGATGGCTATCTGCGTAGCATCTGTCTGGAAGATCCCGTTGAACGGCTCTAGGATGAAAGACAGGAACATGAAGTATGCCTTCATCTCCACACTAGCGAGGTAGTCGATACATCGCTTCACACGGCCTAGCCGTTCACGATCCTCGTGGCTTTCAAAGTAGCTTAGCAGTGCCGGCCACTGCTGCAGAAAGTGGTTGACGTATTTCTCCAAGCTCAGCCACCGTGTGCTGGTGTGCTTCAGGATCTTTAAAAGTGCCACGTCACAGAACTCCAGAAACTAGCGATATTCTTCTTTGCGTTTGACGCTGTGATTGAAGCGGAAGTACACATCAATCAGCAGCTCTTCCTCTGGCATCGGCAGCTGCTTGACAGCGCACACTCAACTGAGATTTGCTAGATGGCAGATGCATCCAATTTTGAGGACCTCTGGCTGGACGTTCCTGATCTGGGATGGCACGAAGTTGTGTTGGCCTTTCATAACACTGCAATTATCGGACGAAAACGTGATGAGCTTCGTCGAAGGGATTCCTCGTGTACTGAAAGATAATTAAATTACATAAGTAAATAATATCAATGGATTTTCAAAGGATTCCTTGTGTACTGAAAGAAAATAAAGTGACATAAATAAATAATATCAAACCGAAAATGGTAGATTGTGCTCGGCAACCAATTGCGCAAACTTTACCTCGGCGGTTAACACATTGGTGGAGAGGTCCGTCGTTTTCGAAGTTACGAAGAAGGATTTCATCTGCGGCTGCGTCTTCGTGACGTTCTTCAAAGTACCGTGACTTGCCGACTTCGAATGGGGAACAACATCCTACTTGCCACTGAACGATACATTAACGTGCACGTTGCACACTCTGCAGTACTCAAACATCGCTCCCTTGTCACTGGCGCATATACAATCCATCTGAGTCGCCCATTCCGGTTGATATTTTGCAGCGTATTTTCTTTTCTTCGCAGAACTAGCGCACGGCGAATCAGATGCGCGTTTCAGAGCAACAAACAGCGAATCAGACGCCTTATAACGCTTGATTTGCAGATCACGTGGGGGGGGAACAGCCAATCAAATTCGATTTAAAGCTGCAAGCCCAGACATGTTTCTTTACCGGGACCATGTGCAAGAAATACGTTGCAAGACCAAGCGTGTTATAGAAAACGGCCTATCAGAATTAATTTTGATTTTTTTCACTTAGGTTTCGTTAAAATTGCTGGAGATCGCGCGGGAGTGCGGGAGATTTGATGTCATTGCGGGAGTCTCCCGCTGAATGCGAAAGACTTAACATGTATGAGTATTAGCCTTTGTCAAACTGAGTAGTACGATTATCCAAAATGAAAGTAGAAATTATCTCAATCTCCTGATAGCGCCACCGTCGATTCTCACTCAGAAGAGTTCCGGTCGGCTAGGCAGCTACAAGTCACGTGAATCACGTATTTTACTGGCGCTGCCGTCATTGGGAAGCCGGCGATATATTGCCGATAATAATCGAGAACGGGGCGACTGAGATCTGTTATCTTTATTTATTAGGAGAAAAAAACTTTATTCTAGTATTATGTACTTGATGATGATGATGATGATGATGATGATTGCTGTTGTACGGCCACTTTTGTGCACGTGGTAGGCTAAATGGGCCGAGCGACCTCCAAAGGCAATGAAACGAAGTCAAAGATGAAACACCCTTCAGATATGCCCACCCCCGAGATTCGAAGTCAGATGGTAGTGATCTGTGATCCAACGTGTTACCAGTTAGACCAAGGAGGGGCTCATTGTATCATGTAACTATATATATATATATATATATATATATATATATATATATATATATATATGCGTAGCTGTGTGTGATACGGGTCATTAGGCTAAAAGTCAGGGACCCGTATTTGTTTTCGACTATCTGAAGACAACTTCTAGTTTGGCCGTTTACATTACTTTGAGGGCGAGAGGCATAACGAAACTGGAAGTCATGGACAAAATTTGGAAATGTGAAGTTAATTAAACGGTAAGCAATAAGCAATAGATTATAACAATTAGATCACGGTAACCATTAGACCCGTCGTCTGTTTTCGAGCTGAGTAGATATATTTAGAACTGATGGTTGTTTGCCAGACGGGATATATCCCACATATTTATACCAGACCAGGTTAGCCACTACTTCATAATGCCATTGTGGCGCGGACCTTTATTATAATGAGTTGTTCTGCTGATAGTTTACTTTGTAATTCGTTTTCTTGTAAGTGTGAAATATGATATTTCGTAGTTATTCATTGTTTTATTAATTATAATTATTTTTAAATTGTTAATGCTTTATCGCGCTAAAAACGACCATTCTATAGCTATATCCCCATACAGAAATACAATAGAAATAGAAAGGAAATACAATAGAAATACAGTAGAAATATAATAGAAATAGAAAGGAAATACAATAGAAATACAAAGGAAATACAATAGAAATACAGTAGAAATATAATAAAAATAGAAAGGAAATACAATAGAAATACAATAGAAATAGAAATGAAATACAATAGAAATACAGTAGAAATATAATAGAAATAGAAAGGAAATGCAATAGAAATACAATAGAAATAGAAAGGAAATACAATAGAAATACAGTAGAAATATAATAGAAATAGAAAGGAAATGCAATAGAAATACAATAGAAATAGAAAGGAAATACAGTAGAAATACAGTAGAAATATAATAGAAATAGAAAGGAAATACAATAGAAATCGACAACAGACATATTATACTTCACATATTTTAAATGAGAAACGATAATGAGCATTGGGAAACGGGTGTACGTATGCACACACGCACACACATAGGCGTGCGCGCTCGCACACTATTTGATTTATGGAACACTACATACAGGTGTACTGCTCGGGGATGCTTTTACAGTATTATCCCTGACTCAGACCTGCTTCAATTCAGCACACACCTCAACTCCCGAGGGAGCATACAACGCATGCTGTCACTATGGGCCCATAGCCAAGTTCTCATTCTGTCTGAGTGAACCAGTCGCTACATGTTATTGAAACTTGTTAAATTCTAATCTTCTAAATTCTAATTCTAACTAATATAAATCGCAGCTCATATTATATATATATATATATATATATATATATATATATATATATATATATATATATATATATATATATATATATATATTATAAAAAGTTTGGATTATACATAATGTAATTCAAGTAAGAATGTAGAAGTTGCATTTCGTTATAATGTACTTCAATATATAACTTTATTTATATATGTTCTAGTGTTTTCATCAATTTTGTCAACTTATCAACGCTTGCCACTTTTAGATATTGGATATTTGATTACTATTGAAATTTATATATATATATATATATATATATATATATATATATATATATATATATATATATATATATATATATATATATATATATATATTAATCTAATGTGTATTTCTTTTCTGAAGCAGTGCCTAAAACCAACCGATGTGCACGATTGTTTGAAAACACTCGAAATTCTGGAATCTTTCCGATATAACGAATTGCAGTCATTACATGAACAAGTAAGTCGTCCTAGTAGTCGATGTTAGTAATATGTTAGTGTAAGATTATATGTACCGAAATGTAGACTTGATGCTATGTTAATCTTTGGTTAATAAAATATGTTCTTTTCCTTATTCGCAATCGTCCACCATGACATATAAATTGGTCATCTGTAATTAATTTTATTGTGCTCTTCTCCTTACATGAAACACTTGAAACAACATCTAAAGATAGCAATCTTCAAACGACAAATATATCAGTAATAGTTATTCTACATATGTTTTGCAGTTCGGAATGGAAATCCCGATTCATCTGAGCGTCATATGTTGCTGCATTACACTATCGATGCCAGCAAACGTGATCGTCTTCACGTTAATATACGGCTCCCATGTGAACACACATGCCACTATAGCGCAGATATTGGCTGATGAAGGTCACACAGTGGACCTAGTCATCCCTCCTAATGCTAAAATCCCCGACGTATTGAAGGCAGCCGACGTCAACGTCTTACCCTTAAGGATTAGGAACTCCTCGTACGATTTTCCAACTGAGAGGGCGAATAAATTACTAGACTACGCTATGTCCAAAACGCTATACCAGAGTGTGGTCAACTTCCTTAGAATTATGGCTTTAAAAGATCAACGTTTGGCTGAAATGAAATCTAGTTTATTGAATGACAAGGAAATACGAAATCGCATTGTCACGGCGCATTATGATGTAGCCATCGTGGACAATTTGAACCTGAATATATATGCATCATTACCTTTTAACAGAAACATTCCTGTTATCCTAGTAGGAATTCTTTCTTTAGACTGGGCCATTAGTGTCCCATCTTTACCTTCTTTTGTTCCTTTCTCTCTAACAAATTTCGACGATAAAATGTCCTTTTCGCAACGATTCCTAAATACGTTAGCCTATGCCCTTGTCCATATAATATGCTCGTCCAATAACGATCAGGTACAGGTTTCAGTGAGTAATTTATCTCGGAGATGTTCAATGTTTTTTGTTTTGGATGATATTGCCATAAACTATCCGAGACCTAAGATGCCAAATATTATAAACATTGGAGACGCTTTGGTCAACCCAAGTAAACCACTACCTAGTGACATAGCCGAATTTGTAGAAAGTGCTGAGCACGGCGTGATTCTTGTTGCTTTTGGTACTTTTTTGGGAAACATGCCTCCCCATATAACTGATAAATTATGTTCGACATTCAAGCGCATACCCCAAAAAGTAATCTGGAGACAAACCATTAATCCCTTATGTGATGCTAGTTCAGATAACGTTTTGATATTAAACTGGCTTCCGCAGAACGACTTGTTGAGCCATTCCAATGTGAAGTTATTCATTTCTCATAGTGGCAAAAATAGTCTACTGGAATCGATCTACCACTCGACTCCGATGATCGGCTTTCCCTTCTCTCGTGATCAACCATATAATGCCAAGATTTTGGAAGCCAAACGATTGGGATATGCAATGAATTTCGCCGATTTTTCGGCTGATGACCTCGTTTCTAAGATCTCCGACATTTTGGTCGATCAAACCATTTTATACAATGTCCGACGAGCTTCGTTCTTGATGAGAAACAAAACGGACATACCCAAAAAGAGGATCTGCTATTGGGTAGAATATCTGGCCATGTATGGCGATAATATATTTAAAAGCGGCGCCAGAGAATTAAGTACATTTCAGTTTTATTGTTTGGATGTCATAGCACTACTTCTAGCAATCGTTGTTCTCACGATAATAGCAGCATTCTATTGTTTGAAATCAACACTTAAATTTTGCAAACGTGTGTCTGTTCTAAAAACTATTTTTTTTTTATTAAGTGCCTTTTTGATGACTGAATGGCTGACTGAGTGATTGATTCACGGGTAGTATTCATGTCGAACCGATACGGATGTGTTTGAAATACTCATCATGCATCATAAATGTTCTGTATTCGTATACCCGCACAAAATATTGTTGAACAGTTGACTGTAATGATTTGAACATCTGTAATGAATGTTCTGTATAGTCGTATATCCGCACAACAGTATGCGGAGCAGTTTACTGTAATGACTGTAACATTTGTAATGGTTCCTATATTTGATAAAGAGTTTTGACTGTATATCGTTCTCTGTACAGAAAATAGAATAATTATGTTTCAGTTTAGATTATAAAATTATTTGACCAAATAAATGTCAACAATTTTAAATATCTGTCTTTCGGATACTCCATCCTCTATGTGTGCGCGGGCGTGTGCGCGCGAAATAAATATGTAGTTCTTTGGCAATCTATTTATGCCTGCATATGTGCATTTCTGTCTAGCTATATAATAATAATAATAATAATAATAATAATAATAATTGTGTACATAGCTCTATTGTGGGCCAAAACTAGATAATGTTGTTTGTGATATACTGTTTGGGTCGTTGGAGGCTTATTCCATGCGTGAAAAACATTTACCAGTCAATCAAGACTCTCACTTAAATCTTTGGCCATAAATCTTTTTTAAACTGTAGTGTGTATATTTACCAGTGTATGAGCCTTCTGAGTAGTACGTACGATGCTACTTTAATAAGATGTGAGTAAAATGACATATAGCTATAGGTTAGAAACAACTTGTTGCCGTTAAAGGGAGAAATCGTTTATTCTTTTATGTAAAATTCTCCGGGATCTTATATCTACTGTCCCTGTACAGCGATGAGAGGATCAGATAACACGCTAAAGCCACTTTCTAGTCTTTTAGCGCAATGTTCAGTTTATTAATTAAGGATGCATACAATTCTCATTGTAACTATTTTCAGGTTAATTGTTAAGGTGATTGCTGAGGGATTTGACAATTGGCCATTTTAATTGGATTTGTCGTAATTATATTTGGAGGTATAGTCTCCCCCTTTATTCCTTTTACGATTTAGTCTGTGCATGTTTTAATTTATCTTTTCTACCTTAAATGGTTTAAGCGTCGGGGATTAAATTACTTTTCATTAGATGGTCCTACCTTAAACTGTACTCAATAACCCAACAATAACATTAAGTCTTACCCTAAAATATTTAAGACTAATTACCCGAATCAGGACTATCTTCTTTATTTTATCATAAACTGTTTGTCATTTCTATCAAAATATATCTTTGATAAAATATAAAATAGTGTTGTCTATAGTATTTAGTCTTTTAACACCAAATATGAGTTATTAAAATGGAACTTTATTTAACCTTATCAATGCCAATTTAAGGAATTTTTCTTTTTTGAATGTTTTTAATTATTTTGAAACAAAATTTTGAAACGGAACCGAAAGTTGAAATCGGTATCCACAAATGTTGAAATCAGTATCCCCAATTATTAAATATGTACATGAGTCCAACTGTAGTTGAGATTATTTCAAGTAAAGTGGTTCCTTTGTAATAACCGGCAGGCATTTCATTTATAGAAACATCTGGCAGAGTATCGAGTTTTCAAAAGGAACACACATCAGCCATCGATGATTTCACTGCCAACATGCAGGCTAGAGTACACGACGCAAACTTCACACCGAGACGCAGTAGAACTCAACTGTACTCCAGCACAGCCTCAGGAGCACACATCATCAATCGATTACTTTACTGCCAACATGCACCCGAGAGTACACTGTGCAAACTTCTCAACACCGTAAAGTTAGACTGTATCTTAACTCTGACACAGATTCGTTGACTAACGAACGCTGTAGACTTAAACTGTAATGGCTTTCAAGCCCTAAAGCCATTATGTGTGTGTGCAGATGTAGAGTGAGACGGAAGTCGGCACACAGACTAGACTAACACAGATAAATGTTAGGAGACGTTATTATGATTGTTTCACGTAGTTATTTCAGCTGTAGGCTCACTCTTTCCTAAACATTAAAATAAGTTCCCTTCTAAAACAATTCTGCTATGATTCTTCTGCAACCTTTATGAAAGAAAAACTATCTGTAGGTTATAATAATACCCTTAGGCTTTTATGAAACTGGATAAGCTTTGTAGCACAAGTGAAATGTTTGTTCAAATTTTATCAATAGACTTCAGTCCAGTTCAAATATTATTATTATGAGCGTTGTCATCTTTTATATGGGGCAACTGGTTCACTATTTGCCAGTTGGTGCTGCATCAAAACGTCATCAATCTCAGTCAACTAATAAGCATGATAAGTGTCCATGGTGTGGTCATGGGAAGCATGACAGCAAAACATGCCCTGTCCGTAATGCTGTCTGTAATTATGGTTCATCTAAAGGACATGTCCAGACTGTCTGCAGGAAGAAGAAACGTTCAGCACATCGTGTTCAGGAAGATGACATTCCACACTCTCAGTCAAATAAGTTGGATGACTTGTGGGCTCCAACCACTGTTGAACATGTTGGTAATGTTCACACCGTCGACGTTAGGATTGTTTCAGTCAAGGTTAATGAAACTCGACGCAGATTTCGCACAGATACTGGTACGGATAACGCAGTGATACCAAAATATATTTATGATGAAACGTTTCAGCAGAATATTTTGCATTCTGTTCTAACACTTCGTGCATTTGGTAATTTTAAAGTAGTTATCAAGCATTGTGGAAATACAGTAATGTAACACATTTATGTCCTTCAACATGGTGCAGCATTATTAAGCTAGCAGGCCAGTCTCAGGTTGGATTCGGTGAAATTCACAGTATGTATTCTTCTCCAAGAAAGTTCAGAGTAACTGTCCATCACTATTTACTGGCCTTGGTAAACTAAAGAAAGAAGACGATATTAATATTGATCGTATTCTGTTACTACACGAAGACGTGTGCCCTTACCACTAATATCAAGCGTCAAAACGGAACTTGATCGACCTCATTCACTAGATGTTATCATGCCAGTGCAAGAACCAACACCATGGTGTGCGCCAATTGGGGTGGTTACAAAATCGAACTCAAAGTTCGTGTCTGTGTTGAACTAAGCAGACTCAATAGAGTTGTACAACGTGAGCGGAATATTCTTCCATCAGTTGATCACGTGCTAGGACAGATGTCGGGTGCACAAGTTTTCACAAAATTAGATGCAAATTCCGCCTTTCATCAGAGAGCATTGCCGCGAAGAAGTCAGATGCTGACAACATTTATCACGTCTTTTGGCGAATTTGCCTACAAAAGATTACGATTCTGGTCCGGAATATTTTCAGGGAGAAATGTCTCGTGTTCCAGAAGGACTTAATGGTACAGTATGTCTTGGTTAAATCGTCGGACATAATGGTATTACTGTAGTCCATCAAGTCTCTATTATGCCGCCACATAAGGATATCAATGAATTGCGTAGGTGTATGGATATGGTGAATCAGTTGGGTCAATTTCTACCACATTTGGCTGATTTGATCGAGACGCTTAGCGGTCTACATAGCACTAAGAATGCATGGTACTGGGGTGAAGCACAGACCAATGGACCAATCGTGTCAAGGATATGCTGAATCGACCTCCAAATATCGCGTTATATGATGCTAAGTTAACTATTAAGGTCACTGCTGACTCGCCATCTTATGTGCTAGGAGCAGTCATTATGCAGGATTACCCAGAAGGATGGAGATCAGTAGTAGCGTATGCGTCTGGTACACTATCGTCAGCATAAAACGATACTGTAATGGCAGCATGCGTCGTATGATCCCATGGGGGTTGAGATATGTGTTGGGTGGAAACAGGTCTGAGTCAGTGATAATAATACTGTACAGCGCCTCAGAACAGGGTTACCTGATTCTGGCGCTATATAAACATCCATTATTATTATGATCGCAAGCCACTCATTCCACTGCTTGGAAGTAAAGCTATTGAATAACTACCAGCAATATTACAGCGTCTAAGGTTACGTCTCATGCTTTACTCGTTTGATATTGTACAAGTACCAGGATGTGACCCGTATACGGCTGATACATTGTCTCGTGCAGCACAGTCTATCAAATATACTGATGATAACATACTCGAACACTCATCTAAATGGCACCATTAATCAGGTTTGGCCATATCAATTAGAAATAACATCGCAGAAGGTTTGCCCATGTTTGGTGCTAGATTGGTAATACCTGCATCTCTCAGATTACGCATACTGGACAAGTTGCATGAGTGGCAGCAGGGAATACTGTAGATCGACAAATGTTGACGATCATTTTAATTTGACGAATTGCCAAAAAATAGCCAAATTGAAGCCGATAATAATTGAAAGATCATTAAAATATTATTAACTTAAAGTACGGTGATTAAATTAAATTGTTTATCATTCATACTCCATTTTTATATCTGTAGTGTTGATTAAATTTACCATGTCATAAAAATTGGGTGCAGTTAAATACCTGAAATACTGGAAGGTGTCCTCACTTACTCATTATGTGTTATTAATTGTTAAATATTGCTGTACAAAAGGTCTTTAAAATAAAGAATTCAGTTGTTATTATTGTTTTGGACTTTAAGGATGGAGTACTGTTGATGCTAACACGTGCGTGTGTGTGCGTGCATGTTCGTTTATATGTTTATGTGTACGTGTGCGTGGTTGTGTTAAACTGGGTATGTTTGTGTGTGTTTGGGGGGGGGGGGTTAACCGTTCGAAATAAGTCACTGGCACGGTGAATCTTGAAGAGTGAATTCAAACTCTGGACGATTCTTCAGGGTTTGATTCCAGAGTGGCGATTTTTAATGCTGAAACGTGTGTAATGTCCAACCAGTGCCTAAGACTCCATGTGTGTGTGTGTGTGTGTGTGTGTGTGTGTGTGTGTGTGTGTGTGTGTGTGTGTGTGTGTGTGTGTGTGTGTGTGTGTGTGTGTGTGTGTGTGTGTGTGTGTGTGTGTGTGTGTGTGAGTGTCTTTGTGTGCGTGTGATTTGACTGTATGCGCGTTTCGGTGTGTGTTTTATAAAGCAAGTTAAGGCGCTGACACAGGTGTTATGCTTTTACCCAAACAGCAATTATAACTCCAAACTGGTTAAGATATATTCAATTAGATGTATAATTTAATTACAGTAATTAATTTTATAATTAGAAAAAAGGAAGGGAAAAAAATATTACTAAACGAATACAGAAGAGGATCATCTAAATATAAACAAGTCACTATTACTGACACACAACCAGGCTTTGTGTGGTACACTATATCTAAGAATTCATCAAATAAAATCAACCCTAAAAGAGAAAAGTAAAATATTAGTACACAGAATAATTGAATAATATAAGCATACCGGTTTCGAACTATCCAAGTCTTTATCAAGTTGCATAGAATGTCTAACGTTACTTGTCTTGTCTAGTTAAGGGGAATTCAAACCCAGGCCGGCCCCGTAGGGCACGATCTCTTATAGGGGTTTTGTTAATCTCATGGAGGATTTACTGCAGGACGTATGGTCGTCGTCTAGCGTTACCATATTACTCGAGGTTTATATACCAAATTTTCACTAGGAAGCCACGCACTTAAGTATTTAGATCATTTTAATAAAGGAGGTGTGATATTTAATCTCTATGTTCTAGTTGTCAACTTACGTAACCCGGTGTTTAGAAAACTTGCCAATGACAACTGAATATAATTAATATCTTTGTTCAGGTGTGAAAGTGTCCGATAAAATAAACTTCAAATATACTTCAAAGGAATTAGTCGTAGCGTCCTGTGTGATAATTGATATTTAGATATCTCATTGCTTTACAAACATAGAGTGAGCTCCGGTGGCCTAGCGGCTTAAGCACCCGGCACTTGGTGCCAAGGGTCGCAGGTTCGATCCCAGCAAGGGGTCGAAACTTTCCATAGATTAATTTCTCGGCTCACAACATCGTGGGTGACTGACCACGTTAAATGGCCCGGCCGTCTCCACTGAATTAATTAAAACAAATGGGGTCCTTAAAGACCCCCTGAGGACGTAATACATTCTGACAATGACCACCATCGTAGTATTTCGGCTCCATCTTTCCGTACTGCCCCACTGTCAGTGGTGGGGAAAGTAAAATGAACAACCACTCAATAAAAGAGACCACACTGGAAATAAGTGCTTATGCTTTTGTGTGCTATATCCCTGTTTCACGATCATAGATCATGAAACGAATTTTTTTAAAGACCCACAGATTTACAATAGCTGTAATCCAATCATTGGTCGGTTATAACATTATTATATCTGTTTCTGCAAACAATTCTCTGGTGTTACAAGTTCATTGAGTGTCCGGTTACCATCAATAGTTAGATATTTCATTTACCAACACAAACACAAAACATCTGTTACTGCTATTATAATAAAACATGAAAACCTCCTTCACCTAACATCAATCTAACTCCGAAATACTTTGACCGTCGCATTTTTATAATCATTATATATACATGAGACACAAATTGACGCGCGCGGTGGCACATACGCACACACGCACGCACAGAGAGAGAGAGAGAGAGAGAGAGAGAGAGAGAGAGAGAGAGACATTTTAAATACGAACGACAACCCGTCCTCACAAAACGACAAACAGTAACATTCGTTATCAATTATGTTCAACGTGCCGTAGCAGCCCCGCCAACGCACCGTACACCTGACCACGGAAATATATTACACACAAAATAATGGTGACAGATTCGAGAAAATCCAAAAGATGACCACGTTACATGCTAGACTAGATATGAGACAAAATGTATTCAGCTAACGAATAGTCAATGGTTGGAACTCGGTTCCAGCTTATGTGGTCGACAGCTTATGCAAATTGACTGTCCTTAAACCCAAACAGGTTTTAGTCATAAGAAACTCAAATAATCCTATTAATTCAAATTCAACTGAACAAAAACTGTATATTAACTGTATATTAACTGTATCATTAACTGAAATAGAATCATATTTTCATCTAGATGACGTACCTTCCTGGAAAAGCCACCTAATTGAAATCAATAAGAAGATTTCCTATGCCCTCTTCATGATTAGGCAAACCAAAAACCTCCTACCAGTAAACAGTTTAAACACTTTATAATACGCACTAATTCAGCCTCACCTCTCATATGGAATCATAGCACGGGGAGTACTAAATCCATCCGCCTAAACAAAAACAGAAATTCTTCAGAAAAGTGCCCTAAGAACTTACAACAGAGAAAATTACAACAGCCACACTGAACCACTATTTAAAAACTGATGCCTCGAAATTAAATGATCTGTTTGAATGCTAAGTAACGCCTTTAATGCATGACTATGTATCTAAAATATTACCTATGTCCACTGACCAAATTTATAAGTTTAATTATGAGATCCAGGAAGATCACCAGACCAGAAAATCTAATCAAATATACATTGAGCGATCTAACTGAAGCCTTGCAGGAAAGTTGCCACTCTATAACTTCCCTCTTATATGGAATGGCTGGTATGATATTATCTCGCACATGTTTCTTCGTGAAGCCATTTCAAGAAACAATTGAACCATTTTATATTATCATCATGTTCAAATTCAGTGACCTACTCTAACAAAAGATGCAGAGACTGTTTTGGAAACTGGGTTGCTTTCCATTAGTATATAAGAGATTCTTATCAAAACTGAAACATACAACTTACCAGTGTACTGTATTATTCTTCCCACAACATTATCTGACCTGGAAAAACAATACATATGTCATTGTCCAATCACGCTATCGCTCTTCCTTTGGTGTGTCCCGGACTATTTAATTCGGCCTCTTGCACAGTTATTTTTACATGCACAGTATATAAAAAATGTATGTATCATATATTGGGTCAGCGGGAGGACAGATTCGGCTAGTGTGGTCCTTCAATCTCCAGTGACCATATTATGTTCTATTATTGCATTATATCTATTGTATTCATGTATATGTAAATGTAAATTGAAAATAAACTTCAGTTCAATTCAGCCCGATTCTCAACACATTTTAGATTAGATTCAATCATTTCTGGGATGAGGAGAAATGCGGACTATCTTGATTGGTTGAGTTTTTAAAAATATTTAGACAGCCAGTTTAGACTGGTATTACTAGATATTATATATATATATATATATATATATATATATATATATATATATATATATATATATATATATATATATATATATAGACTTTGGTATTACTAATGGCCAGGTCTCTATATTCCGTTCTTTCATTATCATAGTGTTATCAAAGACTATTTATAACAAGAAGTGTTACTTCGCATTTTAACATGGGACGCCATTATGAATTCATGGAGCGCCAGGGCCCTAGCGACCGGAGGTAGATTGTCACGGACAGCTCCCTTCGTTAACATGGCGTCTAATGGCACTGGTTCATCCTGCCCCGCTTTCGGCTGCAGTAACAGAAAAAGTATGCACAAATAAAGATATCCCCGAAAGGAAATGAAAGCTAGTGTACAAATTTGATATGATCCGGCTTTATTTTAAATAAAGGATATTTAAAAAAATAAGCATAACAATTTGAAGTAGACACGCCCCTACTTCACGTGACCCAAGCAGTAGGCCCAAGCAGGATCTATCTAGATCTATATTTGTTTCAGACAAAATCTTATTAAATTGTATTGAACAATATCAACCTATTAATCACAAACTGGTTATGTAAGATATACTTAAGCTTACAGTTACATGTACTGGAACCACTGAAGATGTTATGGGCGGGAGGTATATTTTACTTTGTTATTGTTAATAATATAATTGGACTTACTATAATCAGATAATGTTTCCCTAATTACAGTAATTTTAAGTAGCTGGGTATTTGCATGATCACCTGCATCCATATTTATTTTTAAACGTAAGGAATTGGTACTTATATATATATATATATATATATATATATATATATATATATATATATATACCTCAACTAGTGGTAGAAACATTAATTTTGTTATTTTTTCTATTGACAGAAGTAAAAAATGGGTTATTATAATTGTTGTCGTTCAGATATATGATGAGGAAGATTTAAATTACTTGAATACTAATTGTAGAATGTCTGATATGCACTTCACTGAAATGGAATTCATGAACCAGACAATTATTTTTGATGTACCAAATCCACTGCATGCATCGACTGAAATCAAAGAGGAAGGTATTAACAGATAGGAGATCTACACAGGAGACAGGGCCAGCTGTGATGGCAATTAATATTTATGAATATTATTGGTGAAAATTGGTATTATAAAATTAATTAAATAAGAAACAAGGCATCAAACCCATGAAATTTTGTCAGCCCCATTTCATATCTTAATACGAAAAAGGATTACCAGCACCTGCATTAGTACCTGAATGTTCAGCTCATGTTACTTTAATTGGTATACTTCTCTTCATAATTTAAATGCATATCAAATCAAATTCTTTAACCAACTTGAAAAAAGGAAAACATGTGTTTACACATTGTGTGTGCACTTGGTTCAAGTCATTATTTTACAAGGTATTTTTCTGTTTCAGTCCTTGAAGTTCTATGATGATGAGATGCCATGTAAACAGGCCAATCTCTTGGATACATATTTACTGGTGTTGGATGTGATAGATGATTTTGGGTTATCTGTCACAGTAGTCAATCCTTATGTGTCTATTACATCTCTTGGTATGTTATGTCTAACTTTAAACAGTTCACTGATCTGGACTAATTAAATGCCATATTTTTGTAGTAGTGGTTGTTTAGAGCAATTTGTGTTATTCTGTCCATTTGATAACAAATGACTGATTGTAACTATAGATTAACCCGTACGTGGATTTGATGCCGTTTATTGTATGAAAGTACTAATTTCTTTATCTCTAACATGTTAACGCAAACATAAACATTGTTAATATTCCATGTATATTCTTTGTTCTCAGCTGGGCAGGACTATATTGCATGGTCTATATTATTGAGGTGTAGACTTTAAATGAACTTATTTTTTTTATAGTTAATATATGATAAACGGACATGATGAATATATGGTTAATTGTGTTATGGTTGTGTTATAATAGCTGTATATATCATTATATGTATATATCCAAATAAATAACAATTTATGGACTATGATAAACTGACTTGATGAAAGTGTGTTTGTATGCATTTACCTCATATATACCTAATTGATGACACAAAGCTGTGAAATAACCTAGACCACGTTCAATTATTTTCTGATCAGCTGTCAAGTGATCGCAAATTGTAGGCTATGAATTAATTAAGTGACGGCTGTGAAATCACTTAATTATTTATTTACAGTTTCAGAGCTTCGTTTCCTTCGATATCATGTGTGCACAATTAAAGTGTTAATTAATAAGAGAGTATGTGATCATGTAACATATAGTACTAGTATTGGCAATTCATTTCAACCATGCGCACACATGTGCACGATCACATGTAGACAACCAGAGAGCTTTTGTTTATCTGAGAAATACCTCCGGTCGCTCGAGGCGCCACTGGTTCAAAATTCAGCATGGCGCGGCAAGAGTAACGCCTCTCTATATTTAAGCTCTCTGGTATTATACCGACCCGTTTAGCAACCCGGTCAGTTTTAAAATGGGACCTTTTCGTTTCGCAACCTTGCACGGCAAACCTTAATTGTGGTTATAAGATGGGCGGCTCGTTTCACAACGACTTGATACAGCACAGGGTCTGTATGATCAGATAATGATAAATTTGATCGTGCACCATTTTGTAAAATATGAATTTATTATTTTCGCATATGTTTGAGTGCATTTATATTTTCGGAAAATTATTTTACATAAAATACACACGCACTGAATACATACTATATATATATATATATATATATATATATATATATATATATTAAAGTTCTAGCTTAACATAATTTCTGAAAACCGTATATTTTTAAGTTGTTTGAATCGGTCCGATTTCAACAACATAATTTAATGTTTTCAGATTTTCTGTTCTAAATAATTGTACAACAACATATCATTTTGCTTGATAACTGGTCAATAATACAGAAAATGTATGGTACTGAAGAGGAAACGCCAAGTGTTCCAAGAAATCAGTGTAATAGGTTGAATGTACCTGCTGACACACCTCTTCTTAATTACAGGAGATCAATTGGCATTCCTTTTATTGATATCTTACTGTAACTGTCGCAGAACCGTTTCTCTGCAGACAATTAACTGCTGACTAGTGAGTGCTTTGCTGAGTTTAATATCATCTTTAAAGGTCACACTATAGAGATGCTTCCCCCAGAACAATTTGAATCATGGCATGACGACCTGCAAACTCCGATGCTAACTTCGATGAAATCTTTAGTATCTGCAGATCCAGATTCCCCTACGAACATTAGAATTGTACAGGTATTAGGATGTGCTCTGCTTGCTATATCTGCGGAAGTAGAGTGTAGTTTCTCTATGTTGAGGCTAATCAAAAGCCATTTCAGGAGCTGGAAGACTGACACAAGATTTTCTGCCTTAACATTAATGACAATACAGTACAGTAAACATATCGATTCCAAACAAATTGCAGATAGGTTCATATATACCTATATATATATACTTGGCTGAGTCGAGAACAACGCCCCCCCCGCCCCCACCAAAAAATCTCCACCCCCCCACACATCCTAACTGGTATATAAAAGGGAATTCTTCCCCCAGCTCAATCAGCGTGTTGTCCAGTGGAGACCCATATATGTCCCTTGATCCAATCACCACTGACTTAATTGGCTGTACCATAACAAACACTCACCAATTAAGCTTTCACACATTCAACCCACACCACGAAAACATTAATACAGTACAAACCTAACCAAACCCCGCGGCTACGACATTTACGCCCGTGCGATCCCAACAACCGGCCAGCCACGATCGGAGTTCTATGGTTTCACACCTATTTGACCCCACAATTGGTCGGCCACAAACCGTTAAGCGGCACACGAACGGGCATTCACTAATTCTCCATAACATCAATCAAATCGTTAACCGGTCATGACTTCACAATTATACACTTGAAAATATTCGGATTTCGTAGTGTTTCAGAAGACATCTAAGCATTATCTGATTTTTATTTTTCTTCCAGAGAGAAGGGGGGGGGCGATCCGGCCCAAAAGAAACCTGGATCCGTCCCTGCTATAGCAACCTTACCGGGGCTCATGATCTCTAAAGATTGATAGGTGTGTTGCTAATGACGTAATCAATGCTTGGATAATTGTATAGTTAATGTTTCCTGTTGTCATATCCACTTGCCATCAACAAAAACATAATTGTTTCTAAATACAACTTGGAGCTGCTGCGATATGTACGTAGTCGTAGGCCTACATTATCATAAAAATTTAAATGTTGCTGTTTTACGGCCACCTTTGTGCACAAAGTAGGCTAAATGGGCCGAACGACCTTCAAAGGTAATGAGGCGAAGTGAAAGATGAAACACCCTTCTGAAATAGGACGACCGGGGTTTGAACATAGGCGCTGTATAGACTAGATCTGTCCAACCGTATCGGCCCATTTAACCTAACATGTGCACAAAAGTGGCCGTAAAATATCAATCATCATCATCTGTCCAACCGTGCTTGTTATTATAACAGAAAGGTAGGGATTCCCCCAATGTGGAATTTCCAGAAATGTCATCTATGTTTCATTGTCTGCGTACGGTCATGTAACAACTTCGGCCCAAATAGTAGCTGATGGTATTTAATGTAGTTTTGTTTAATATAAGGTCTAGTATTTCATTCCCGAGTATATTTTGATATATTATGCAGACAAAAAAATTAAATCCCGCATAATTATTAGCATTTGAAATATAAAAATGTAGGTTGAACCGAAATTGTTTGTGGTCGAAATCGTCGACTGCCGAAATGCGTGGCTTCCCTGGGCCTTTTTCTTGACAAGATTCCTTGCTTTGAGAAATATTGTTTTACACCTAATTGAAATCAATAAGAAGATTTCCTATGCCCTCTTCATGATTAGGCAAACCAAAAACCTCCTACCAGTAAACAGTTTAAACACTTTATAATACGCACTAATTCAGCCTCACCTCTCATATGGAATCATAGCACGGGGAGTACTAAATCCATCCGCCTAAACAAAAACAGAAATTCTTCAGAAAAGTGCCCTAAGAACTTACAACAGAGAAAATTACAACAGCCACACTGAACCACTATTTAAAAACTGATGCCTCGAAATTAAATGATCTGTTTGAATGCTAAGTAACGCCTTTAATGCATGACTATGTATCTAAAATATTACCTATGTCCACTGACCAAATTTATAAGTTTAATTATGAGATCCAGGAAGATCACCAGACCAGAAAATCTAATCAAATATACATTGAGCGATCTAACTGAAGCCTTGCAGGAAAGTTGCCACTCTATAACTTCCCTCTTATATGGAATGGCTGGTATGATATTATCTCGCACATGTTTCTTCGTGAAGCCATTTCAAGAAACAATTGAACCATTTTATATTATCATCATGTTCAAATTCAGTGACCTACTCTAACAAAAGATGCAGAGACTGTTTTGGAAACTGGGTTGCTTTCCATTAGTATATAAGAGATTCTTATCAAAACTGAAACATACAACTTACCAGTGTACTGTATTATTCTTCCCACAACATTATCTGACCTGGAAAAACAATACATATGTCATTGTCCAATCACGCTATCGCTCTTCCTTTGGTGTGTCCCGGACTATTTAATTCGGCCTCTTGCACAGTTATTTTTACATGCACAGTATATAAAAAATGTATGTATCATATATTGGGTCAGCGGGAGGACAGATTCGGCTAGTGTGGTCCTTCAATCTCCAGTGACCATATTATGTTCTATTATTGCATTATATCTATTGTATTCATGTATATGTAAATGTAAATTGAAAATAAACTTCAGTTCAATTCAGCCCGATTCTCAACACATTTTAGATTAGATTCAATCATTTCTGGGATGAGGAGAAATGCGGACTATCTTGATTGGTTGAGTTTTTAAAAATATTTAGACAGCCAGTTTAGCCCGGTTTTAATTAGATATTATATATATATATATATATATATATATATATATATATATATATATATATATATATATAGACTTTGGTATTACTAATGGCCAGGTCTCTATATTCCGTTCTTTCATTATCATAGTGTTATCAAAGACTATTTATAACAAGAAGTGTTATTTGCATTTTAACATGGGACGCCATTATGAATTCATGGCCCCAGGGCCCTAGCGCCCGGAGGTAGATTGTCACGGACAGCCCCCCTTCGTTAACATGGCGTCTAATGGCACGGGTTTCCCATCCTGCCCCGCTTTCGGCTGCAGAAACAAAAAAAGTATGCACAAATAAAGATATCCCCGAAAGGAAATGAAAGCTATTTACAAATTTGATATGATCCGGCTTTATTTTAAATAAAGGATATTTAAAAAAATAAGCATAACAATTTGAAGTAGACACGCCCCTACTTCACGTGACCCAAGCAGTAGGCCCAAGCAGGATCTATCTAGATCTATATTTGTTTCAGACAAAATCTTATTAAATTGTATTGAACAATATCAACCTATTAATCACAAACTGGTTATGTAAGATATATTTAAGCTTACAGTTACATGTACGGGAAACCCAAATGAAGATGTTATGGGGGGAGGTATATTTTACTTTTTTTGTTAATAATATAAGGACTTACTATAATCAGATAATTTTTCCCCTAATTACAGTAATTTTAATAGCTGGGTATTTGCATGATCACCTGCATCCATATTTATTTTTAAACTTTAAGGAATTGGTACTTATATATATATATATATATATATATATATATATATATATAAAAAAACCTCCTAATTAGTGGTAGAAACTTTAAATTTTTGTTATTTTTTCTATTGACAGAAGTAAAAAATGGGTTATTATAATTGTTGTCGTTCAGATATATGATGAGGAAGATTTAAATTACTTGAATACTAATTGTAGAATGTCTGATATGCACTTCACTGAAATGGAATTCATGAACCAGACAATTATTTTTGATGTACCAAATCCACTGCATGCATCGACTGAAATCAAAGAGGAAGGTATTAACAGATAGGAGATCTACACAGGAGACAGGGCCAGCTGTGATGGCAATTAATATTTATGAATATTATTGGTGAAAATTGGTATTATAAAATTAATTAAATAAGAAACAAGGCATCAAACCCATGAAATTTTGTCAGCCCCATTTCATATCTTAATACGAAAAAGGATTACCAGCACCTGCATTAGTACCTGAATGTTCAGCTCATGTGCTTTAATTGGTATACTTCTCTTCATAATTTAAATGCATATCAAATCAAATTCTTTAACCAACTTGAAAAAAGGAAAACATGTGTTTACACATTGTGTGTGCACTTGGTTCAAGTCATTATTTTACAAGGTATTTTTCTGTTTCAGTCCTTGAAGTTCTATGATGATGAGATGCCATGTAAACAGGCCAATCTCTTGGATACATATTTACTGGTGTTGGATGTGATAGATGATTTTGGGTTATCTGTCACAGTAGTCAATCCTTATGTGTCTATTACATCTCTTGGTATGTTATGTCTAACTTTAAACAGTTCACTGATCTGGACTAATTAAATGCCATATTTTTGTAGTAGTGGTTGTTTAGAGCAATTTGTGTTATTCTGTCCATTTGATAACAAATGACTGATTGTAACTATAGATTAACCCGTACGTGGATTTGATGCCGTTTATTGTATGAAAGTACTAATTTCTTTATCTCTAACATGTTAACGCAAACATAAACATTGTTAATATTCCATGTATATTCTTTGTTCTCAGCTGGGCAGGACTATATTGCATGGTCTATATTATTGAGGTGTAGACTTTAAATGAACTTATTTTTTTTATAGTTAATATATGATAAACGGACATGATGAATATATGGTTAATTGTGTTATGGTTGTGTTATAATAGCTGTATATATCATTATATGTATATATCCAAATAAATAACAATTTATGGACTATGATAAACTGACTTGATGAAAGTGTGTTTGTATGCATTTACCTCATATATACCTAATTGATGACACAAAGCTGTGAAATAACCTAGACCACGTTCAATTATTTTCTGATCAGCTGTCAAGTGATCGCAAATTGTAGGGTTTTGAATTAATTTTTTTGACGGCTGTGAAATCACTTAATTATTTATTTACAGTTTCAGAGCTTGTTTTTTCGATATCATTGTGCAAAATTAAAGTGTTAATTAATAAGAGAGTATGTGATCATTAAAATAGTACTAGTATTGGCAATTCATTTCAACCATGCGCACACATGTGCACGATCACATGTAGACAACCAGAGAGCTTTTTTTTATCTGAGAAAACCTCCGGTCGCTGAGGGGCCACTGGTTCAAAATTCAGCATGGGGCGGCAAGAGTAACGCCTCTCTATATTTAAGCTCTCTGGTATTATACCGACCCGTTTAGCAACCCGGTCAGTTTTAAAATGGGACCTTTTCGTTTCGCAACCTTGCACGGCAAACCTTAATTGTGGTTATAAGATGGGCGGCTCGTTTCACAACGACTTGATACAGCACAGGGTCTGTATGATCAGATAATGATAAATTTGATCGTGCACCATTTTGTAAAATATGAATTTATTATTTTCGCATATGTTTGAGTGCATTTATATTTTCGGAAAATTATTTTACATAAAATACACAAAGCACTGAATACATACTATATATATATATATATATATATATATATATATATATATATATAAAGTTCTAGCTTTAAAAAAATTTTTTTTGAAAACCGTATATTTTTAAGTTGTTTGAATCGGTCCGATTTCAACAACATAATTTAATGTTTTCAGATTTTCTGTTCTAAATAATTGTACAACAACATATCATTTTGCTTGATAACTGGTCAATAATACAGAAAATGTATGGTACTGAAGAGGAAACGCCAAGTGTTCCAAGAAATCAGTGTAATAGGTTGAATGTACCTGCTGACACACCTCTTCTTAATTACAGGAGATCAATTGGCATTCCTTTTATTGATATCTTACTGTAACTGTCGCAGAACCGTTTCTCTGCAGACAATTAACTGCTGACTAGTGAGTGCTTTGCTGAGTTTAATATCATCTTTAAAGGTCACACTATAGAGATGCTTCCCCCAGAACAATTTGAATCATGGCATGACGACCTGCAAACTCCGATGCTAACTTCGATGAAATCTTTAGTATCTGCAGATCCAGATTCCCCTACGAACATTAGAATTGTACAGGTATTAGGATGTGCTCTGCTTGCTATATCTGCGGAAGTAGAGTGTAGTTTCTCTATGTTGAGGCTAATCAAAAGCCATTTCAGGAGCTGGAAGACTGACACAAGATTTTCTGCCTTAACATTAATGACAATACAGTACAGTAAACATATCGATTCCAAACAAATTGCAGATAGGTTCATATATACCTATATATATATACTTGGCTGAGTCGAGAACAACGCCCCCCCCCCCCCCCCCAAAACCAAAAAAATCTCCACCCCCCCACACATCCTAACTGGTATATAAAAGGGAATTCTTCCCCCAGCTCAATCAGCGTGTTGTCCAGTGGAGACCCATATATGTCCCTTGATCCAATCACCACTGACTTAATTGGCTGTACCATAACAAACACTCACCAATTAAGCTTTCACACATTCAACCCACACCACGAAAACATTAATACAGTACAAACCTAACCAAACCCCGCGGCTACGACATTTACGCCCGTGCGATCCCAACAACCGGCCAGCCACGATCGGAGTTCTATGGTTTCACACCTATTTGACCCCACAATTGGTCGGCCACAAACCGTTAAGCGGCACACGAACGGGCATTCACTAATTCTCCATAACATCAATCAAATCGTTAACCGGTCATGACTTCACAATTATACACTTGAAAATATTCGGATTTCGTAGTGTTTCAGAAGACATCTAAGCATTATCTGATTTTTATTTTTCTTCCAGAGAGAAGGGGGGGGGGGGCGATCCGGCCCAAAAGAAACCTGGATCCGTCCCTGCTATAGCAACCTTACCGGGGCTCATGATCTCTAAAGATTGATAGGTGTGTTGCTAATGACGTAATCAATGCTTGGATAATTGTATAGTTAATGTTTCCTGTTGTCATATCCACTTGCCATCAACAAAAACATAATTGTTTCTAAATACAACTTGGAGCTGCTGCGATATGTACGTAGTCGTAGGCCTACATTATCATAAAAATTTAAATGTTGCTGTTTTACGGCCACCTTTGTGCACAAAGTAGGCTAAATGGGCCGAACGACCTTCAAAGGTAATGAGGCGAAGTGAAAGATGAAACACCCTTCTGAAATAGGACGACCGGGGTTTGAACATAGGCGCTGTATAGACTAGATCTGTCCAACCGTATCGGCCCATTTAACCTAACATGTGCACAAAAGTGGCCGTAAAATATCAATCATCATCATCTGTCCAACCGTGCTTGTTATTATAACAGAAAGGTAGGGATTCCCCCAATGTGGAATTTCCAGAAATGCCATCTATGTTTCATTGTCTGCGTACGGTCATGTAACAACTTCGGCCCAAATAGTAGCTGATGGTATTTAATGTAGTTTTGTTTAATATAAGGTCTAGTATTTCATTCCCGAGTATATTTTGATATATTATGCAGACAAAAAAATTAAATCCCGCATAATTATTAGCATTTGAAATATAAAAATGTAGGTTGAACCGAAATTGTTTGTGGTCGAAATCGTCGACTGCCGAAATGCGTGGCTTCCCTGGGCCTTTTTCTTGACAAGATTCCTTGCTTTGAGAAATATTGTTTTACACATTCTACCTTGTATAATGTATATAGTCACGGACAAATCTTACGTCGATTATAATGCAAACTCAAGAGAGTTTAACAGACCGAAGTTGTTTGTTAATTACTAAAACCATTTAACTGGTAAGTTTCAAGAAAACGAATGTAAATAGGCCTAGATCTAGTCTCTAGCCTCTAGATGAAGAGATCTACTCATGTAGTCACTAGACTAATCTCGATCCACTAACTAATTGCTGAAGTAGGCATGTGATCTTAGGTATAGCGCTGAAAATTAGCGTTGTAAGTCTAGACTAGTCTAATATGTCCACGAATCGTGTACCAAAACTTCGCGACATTTCCCCGCACCTCTACTCTAGACGAATCCGGGACATTTAGCCAACGTACACTTAGCCAACGAACATTTAGCCAATATTTGCCGGGTGGACTTTAGCCAACATTCAAAATTTTTGATTATGTTTATGTGAGTTTTCATAAATATAGTTGTTTCAATAAACACAAAACATTGTATGTAATTGTATTTTTGTAATTCATTCTACAAATGTAACAAACACAAAGTGATGTCTCATATTCTAAAACTTGCAAACACGGATGTTATATATAGTCTACAGCTGTTATATTCAATAGTCATAGTGTATGTAATTGAATTTTATTTATGTACGAATGTAATGATTACAAACAAATGTCTTATACTCTAAAATTTGAAAACACAAACATTGCATATAATACATTCTTTATTTCTGACATGTTGTCTATTGGTGTACATTTTCAATATTCCTATTATTAAGTCTACATTGTATACTTTTAATATATTTGTTTGTGTTATCTATATTGTTTCCATATTTTATATTTCTTAACTGGGCGCTAAGTATAAATATACTTGAATAAAATATTGAGTCATTTAAGCACAGAAAAAAACCATAGTGAGCCATAATAATCTCATTTAAATTTATCGCTAAAATAATGACACGAGTATTTTTTTATAGTGTCTGTAATTAACAAACATCAAAATGCTCAATGGCTTCAATGCCATTCCATGTCTTGCATGCAGCTATTGAATTTTGGTTTTAATACAGATGTATATCTGTATGATTTAAAAATGTGTGACACAGACTACCAGTATGTCACAAACTCGATAATCATTTTCTTGTTTATCCCACATATTATCATGCAACAAACCTTGTCGGATCAACAAATTCTGACTGTACATAAAACAGAATCACTGTAAAGGAAGCCAGATCTAATTCCCCTGTGGCCCTTTTATCCTACTAGTTTATAGAAGCCACTGGTTCCAGGTGAAAGAAGTTAAGTGTCATTGGGGATGGTCTGGTCAACTTGAAGGTACACCAAACAGAAGCACTGTAAACAAAGCCAGATCTATTTGCACTAGTTGACCCATTTATTTGATAATGTCTTTCACATACATGCATTTTTATTAGCACACTACTCAATATTTAGAGTATGGACAGTTGCTCACCTGGACACTTGCTCACCAAGCAAATGAAAAAGTGGACACTTGCTCACTAGTGAATTTTTAATGAGAGAATTTTTTTTAAATTATATTAATAAAATAAAATAATCTCTGAACTTTAATTCCCTAATAATTGGTAATATTCATCTCAATAATTATTTAGGTAATATGATACTAAGAAATATATTTCTGAATTAAAAATAATTTTTTTTAAAATTATTCCTCATTAACAATTCACTGGTGAGTAAGTGTCCACTTTTTCATTTTGTTTGGTGAGATACTGTCCGGGTGAGCAACTGTCCTACACCCTAATATTTGACACAGAATACCATCTTAAAAGCTTTAATAATAATAATAATGTATATTTAATAAAGCACCCTTACTAGCAGGAGCCATTCAAAGGCGCTGTACAAATAATATGTAATATAATAATACCCCAAATAATGTCTGCAAAAACCCTGTAATGATTTAAAAGATAATAATTATTTTAGCTTTACTGTTGCATAGAAGATTGTGTACTTTAGTGTGAATATTTACAAAGTTTGGAAATATTTGCTAACTTGATGCTGATGAAACTGAATTCATTGAACATTTTGTGTAGTGGACTATTATTAGCTTGCTGATGATCACACATTTTGCACTTTGCACATTTCTTATTTCTAACGGCAACATGTAAAAAATGTTCCCAAGAGGAATTCTCTGGCCTTCCACCTTTATACAGTACTAAAATGCTGGATATCAAATAATAATCACAGTATTAGTTCAATAATTTAAGCCAACATGCAGGTATGTATCAATGTGATATAACACTATGATCATGAGAAAGTGTAACACTGCTTCAAATTAAATTCAGACTGGCTTTGTATACTGAGGCAAAATGAAGTCACATTTTAAAACTGTGATATATTGCCTGGGTTATACAGTCACATCTTAACAACATTACAATACATGTATGTGCCAACATTGGCTAGAGGATTATTCTGAGACTAGTAGATTATCTGCTGTATATACAAGTAGTAATTACCCACATGCCAGATATAGTTAAGTAGTTAACGGTGTTAATAAAGTCTGTGTAAAAAACCTCCCAAGCCCTGCCATATTGCATATCATTATTTATATTTATGTATAATACCGGAGAAAACAGTATACATTAATATAAATATAAAAATGGTACAAAAAGCAGCAATAATTATTATGTTGCTAACATCTTATCTAAAGGTAGGCCTATATTTGCAACATCCATAAACAGAACATAATATTAACAGAGCATACACAAACTCAAAAATATAACAATATACATGTAGATGTAAGATGAAAATTTTGAGTGTTAATTAGTCATAATAATATGCTTGTAACTTTGTTCTTAGTAAAGATAGAGGAATGGTTTTGACACCGTTTTATTGGTAAATATAAGCAGCTCGGCAAGTTTAAAACATATATGTCACATAACCAAGTGTAGTAGACTATCCAAATACTTAAGTAAATGAACTAAAGATCAATTATCAGTTTAGTGTTCGATAAGCCAGAAAATATCCCAAACTTGCAAGATATAGATTGCTGGCTTGAGCTGTATCAATGTATGGCTCTAGATAGGTCATTTAATATTAGACTGTTTTTTATAGTTCTCCAAAGAAACATTTACCTATCATTATTAGTGTCAAAACAGTAATGAGTTGTTAAGATTGATAGAAAGTCAGAAGTATGATAAAAAAACAGATTTTGTGTAATTCAGATAGATTTAGACTATAATATACTATAGTGTGCTAAAAGCAAGATTTTTCACTGACTTAGGAACACCAGTAACAATCAGTATATTGATCAGAATTATTAATGATTAAAATGCTCTCACCAACATCACAACCATTTGGTGGTCATTACAATATGACCTTTTACAATTTCCACTGCTGGCAAGTAAAAGGAATTGAATTATTAAGGTATAATCTACTCTCCTGGCATATTCCTTTATCGATACGATATTGAGGATTATATTAAATAAGTCAGCTGTTGTGTACCTATATATGTAATTAACATAGAATGCTGAACACAGGTGAAGAGACACAGACTAACCAGTTTCATTTTACACAATGGCACTTGAATTTACTGTCGCCAGCATATCCACATTTTGTCTCATGAAATTTAGACTTCTGATTTTTGCATAATTCATCTCTAAAAATAATTGGCCCAATCTAATTCTGTTGAACCACGAAGTTCTCACCAATGTGATCCCAACCTTATACTTTACAGTTAATTTCCCAATCCAAACCTATTGCTTGTCATTATTACCCGGAGTCAGTTCCTCATCAAGAAATTTAAATATAGATGACAAACATTCGTACAGATATAGATTTAGTTGAGCAACCCATTATTGAAAACATTTACTTTGTTTAAATAATATTATGTTAATGCTAAATGAGAACCATACAGTATAACGTTTTACGGCAATATAATAACAGTGCATGTTTGGATAGAGCCAGAACCAGGTAACCCTGTTCCAAGGTGCTGTACAGTATTATTATCCCCGACTCAGACCTGTTTCCACCCATCGCATATCTCAACTAAAAACAGAGCATACAATGCATGCAGCCATTAAAGGTATGAAGCATTACTCAAACACATAGCCATCACATCCTGTTAGGTTCTCATTTTTATGGACGATTGACAGCATTGCAGCTCCCAGAGCCTCGGGCTTTCGCCTACGCTCTAACTAACTGCGCCATCATGGCACGACGGCAGTACCCCTGTTGATGTTTTTCTCTTAACAGTTATGACAGAGTTAAACTCTGTGAATATCTGGATCTGGTGTATTAATATCCCAAAACCAATTTCTTATATTTAAGCTGTTGCTGGTGGTGCTAATAAGAACTGGACATTGCTGCTGGTGAACACAGCTGAGTAGTATTAGTAAGTAAGTGTTTTTATTCCTCCATATACTGTACATAGTTGACATATATACATTTTTGTCATAATACAATACACAGAGAGGTAACACCAATAACCTTGTAGGTTGAGAACCGATGACAATAATATACGTTATTTGACATTCAAGATGAGATATATGCTGATATTGGGGTATGTATAACATAAATTGCAGATTTAATTGCATTGCACAGCATGATTGAATCTAAATCAGAGAGTGAGATTAATGGAAAAAATAAGTAGAAGTAGTGATGCTTAGGCCCAATATGCCATCAGAATAGCATTAGTTGTATTATTATTGATTAACAGCCAGGAAGTTAGAGTTGGATGTGGTAGTATTGCTTTAAACAATTATGAATTGTAATTTTTGTTCCAATTAACAAATAACGGATCTAACAGTGCAACATTTTTACCCCATTTCTGCCAAACATCTAATCTTGAGACCTATGTTGATACACGATTTAAACCAAAGCATCCTTTATTAAATCCTACTAATCAAAGTTAAACGGTAAAATAAGACAAAACGTGATGCATCTTTTAGCACGTGGTCATCGTCCCCTATAGAACAGGAGCTTAGCTGTTAGGTTTGTAATAGTACACACGTGCAGTCTTGTTCGGTTATTGAAGATACTTAATTCATATTCTGAGGGCATTCCGATGGTGCAGTGGTAAGAGCACTTATTGCTGCAAACTTACATGTTGTGGGTTCAAATCCAGCTCACTATTATATACCATATTTATATAGCACTCTTTTCATAAACTATATCATGTTCAAAAGTGCTTATGTGTGTGCTTGAGGGATATAATTCCCTAGACAATTCTCCCTCAACAATATGTCCCACATGTGACCAGCGCTGAGGCTAAATAATCCTAATCAACCCACCTCATTCATATTCTGACTGATGTTTTTGTGAAGACAAATTGCATTTAGTGATTTACTAACAAATGACTTACTCAGACATAGATTCAATTGGTGGCCTGTTATTGTTAGAGAATAGTAGAACATGAAGGTGAATAGTGCATGTTTTGAAGAATAGGAATATCATCACGTGCTATTCATTGAAACATTCATGAATACTCCATGGCCTAGTCAAAGTACTTAGTGGTTAAGAGCATGGGACCTTCTTACTCATGGTCATGCTGTGCGGGAGGTCGGAGGTTCAAATCCCGGTCATGGCACTAGAGTAGGGGGAGTTTTTCATCCAACCAGTCAACTGGCAAGGTTTTCTCCACCGAATATCTAATGTAAATTCTTAAATTTATTTAGAATTAAGTCCTATTGGTGAAGCATCAGACCATATGCGTCTCCCTCATTTGAGGTAGCTAGGCCACTTAAAATAACTGCCATTTCCGCCATTATTCTATTTATTCGGTATCAAGAAAAATGAGTAATGCTATCACACAGACTTATACACATTAATTATTCACTTTCACATAGAAGAATGCATGAACAACACTTCTTCAGAAGTAAAATTATCTTTAATTTAAAGGATTTAATGCAGGTGGTTTCTCCATCTTAATACCCACATGCAAGTGCTTGCCTTACAGAAACATCTGATAAAACTGGCTCAAATTAACTTCTTAATTTGATATTAAATCGAGTATATTCGTTAGCCAATTTACAGAGAGAAATGCAAAATAGATGGTGTTATTGATGTCAATTTGTGATTGTCTTTGCCCACCTGAAGTATTGAGTGAACCAGTGAATGAATCAACCGTAATAACTCATCAATACTAAACATTCTTTCAGTGCCACCTGCTCTTAGTTGTCCCATATGATTTACAATTACAGGTAGTCAATAATAATATTATAATAATGGGCGAAATGGCAGTCTTTAAGGTGGCTGGCAACCTCAAATGAGGGAGGCGCTTATGGTCTGTAATTTATAGCTTCCCCACAGAGACTAATTCTAACTAAATTTAGAATATATGACATGTTCGGCGGAGAAAAACCTCGCCAGTTGTCTGGTTGGATGAAAAACTCCTCGTACTATATTGCCACGGCTGAGGCGCGAACCCTTGACCTCCCACACAGAATGACCATAGCCATAGGTAAATAGTCTCACGCTCTACCCATGAGGCCAAAGAGGCGGTTATAAACCTTGAATCCATAAGTCACCAGTATTTAAGAAAATATTGTATAAATTTATGAAAATATTCAGTAAATATAAATATTTTTATGTTATATTTGAGATCAAATTCAAGTATTCCAATTTTATATTATGCATGCCAGTGTTAATACCAGAAAAGCGTGTTTAAAAAAATATATTGGATATGATTATTTAACCCATGCTGAGTTTTCTGTGATAATTTTGCTTAGTCTGTAACGGGTCATTTTTGTCATCATATGATATTAATTTTTATTATTCTGTATTTCTTGCATTTACTCTGTTGGTTGCCACAATGTAAGATTTACCATCTTTTGCAAAAGTATTTTGCGGTTTTGTTTAATTTTTTAAATTTTTATTGACTTTGGCTGTTGCTTATAATTATGACCCTATATTTTTAGTGTTGTACTCTTTTAGGGTTTAGATGGGATGTGGTTCATCTATTGCAATACATTGTAAGCAAAGGTAAACATTAAATAATCAACTCGGACAATAGCATGACAGCAACCATTGTGAATTGTTAAATTTTTCTTATTTTATTCTGCAGCTAAGGCAACGTCTTTTAAATCAGTTTTTTTGGTACAGATCTGCCTTTTTGACTGTTTATTCAGCATTGTACAGTTATAACTTATAAACTCACTGTTAAAAGGGAGAACATCAAGAGCATAATACTTAGTTATATTTATTACATTTCTATGATAAATAATTAATATGTGAAATAAATAATATACACATAAATAGTACATACATGAATGCATGTGCACAGAGAGAGGTGCTAGCACTAGTATATTGCCAATAATCATTATTTAGCATCCTCAAGCAATATTCTGCTATGAGGACAACTGTATTGTGTATTTGGTAAGATTCTTAAAAATCAACCAAAAGTCTGCACCTTTATGTATGTATAACGCATGCACACACACAATGTAAGCATCTATAATTATAGATAAACATTTTAGATTTGGAGTAATGAATACAAGGAACTCCTAGATTCATATGCTAAACATAATATACAAATAACAATTCTTTATGTTTCCTTTTTTGTCCTTAGTTTGTATGATATGTTCCTAATGGTCGGGCCTTTGCCGGCATGCTTGTGTGTGTGTGTGTTACATACATAAAGGTGCTGACATTGCTTTTGGTGGTTTGTAAGAATCTTACCAAACAGACAATACAAATGTGTGTTGTTATTTTACTGATTGATCCTATGTACTTGTTTCAGTTACGATGTTACAATGTGGTTTTTAAAAACGGTATTAATTCTACTCGGTGTGCAACAGCATCTTGCCGCTAAATTTGGTGAGTACATTTATCTATATTAACACTTCATGGTGTTCTTTGCTGTGACTGAAATAATAACATGCTGCTTAATTTGACTACTAAAGTACTATAAATCTACTGGATTTGGGGAGGGGTTAATCTAAGAGGAAATTATGTTTCAACTCAGTACAGACGTGGTTTAGTAAAATATTTTATAGCCTGAACTTGGTAAACAACCTGATGTTTTGGTTAAAGCTGATGGCACCAAACTTAATACACTGTGCACCATATCACTCTGGTTTTCCAAGATGTTCTTATAAGGCCAACTGCAAAGATAGTTAATAAATCATTCCTAGAAGCAATTAATTTAAAAAGGAGTAATTTTCTAAACCAAAGACAATATTCACAGTCCATGCGCATAGAGTAGCATTAATGTATTGTGGGCTGATATCGATGGGTCTACACTTAAAATTGCATTATTTAATGATGAGTGTGTTTGTTTGCTTGTGTGTGTGTGTCTTCCATATAGATGTCGTATGCCATTCATTCTGCACAAGTGGCTTGAGATTGCAACCCACAATCGTAGTGTTACTAACTGCCGCCAGATGTCACACTAGTTGTGAATATTGTAAACAAATATGTATTCAATAATAACACTAATGAATCACCACAGTCTGCATATAAAAGGGGTCACAGTACAAAAAAGGCCTTAGCTCAGGTAAAAAATATCATGTTGTCAATTAATCACGGTAAGCCAGTATTACTTGTTCCTGCCAGGTTAGCTGCACTGGATACTGTTTATCATAATGTACTTTTCTCCAGGTTGAAAAAGACATGTTCAGTCTCTCAGGCAAAGTACTTGAATGCTTTCAATTCTGCTTGGAACAACACACAACAGAGAGTGTTTGTTCATGGTATTTTGAACAGTCCCTTGGTTTTCACAATCTACACAAGTATCCTCTTCATTGTAGAATTAAGAGCATTGTGTTGCCGATATTCCACTGTGGATGACTGAAAATCTTCTATAATTAAAAGATGATGAACAACTATTATCTATTTGGTTTCACCACATTATGTTAAACTCCTAAAAACACCAACATTACTGATTGATCCATCTTCTATGACCCGTAATGGGTCAGTAAAAAATCTAGGCGTTATCTTTGACAGATGCATTAATATGCATGAACATGTCACATCAGTCTGCCGAGCTTCCTAGTACCTTCTTAAGAACATTCACTGTTACATCTCATATAGACTGTTATGTGGCATATCCGATTGTAATTTATGTCACAAAGTGTTAAATACTCAAATATATGATCACATTACACTCGTTCTTAAAAAACTGCATTAGGTACCAGTTAGAGAGCTTTTCCATTTCAAGATTATACTAACAACTTAGTAATCTGTCAATGACATGGCACCTGAATACCTGTGTGAACTGGTGTCCATTAGAAAGTCATCCTGAAAAATCAGGTCATCCAGTCAGATACTATTGCAGGTGTCTGTGTCTCAGCTCAAGTCGTGTGACAAATATGTGTTTAGTGTCGTAGTCTGGACGTTATCGATCAGCTCGCTGGCGGGTATTAGAAAGTTTAAATCTATTCTGAAAATTCACCTATTCAAGGTTCCTTTTACTGATAAATTAAATTTATTGTTCACTTCAAATATCTTCTTGGCTTTATGCATACATGGTTCCTGCTAGTTTGACGTTTTATTAACTAGATATATTATTATTATTATTATATCCCTTAAGTCCAACTTTCCTGTTATTAATTTTAGACACAATCCACAGTAGTCATCTAAGGCTAAGTGAACCAGTACCGGTAGTCATGATATTGAGCTGTGACCCACTAACGTTTCCATCTGACCAGTCTATCTCTGAATTAATGTCAGGTGCTATTGTGTTCCAGCCAGTAGTTCAATGTCCTGCAGACCTCCGAATCATCGGATCAAATGCAACTGTTACTTTTTTCAGTAGGATGTTTCAACCATCAACCACATTACCCTCGGCACTGTCTCCATCGGCTACATGCCTCAGCTTAGATGAACACCGAGGTTAAAAGAATCACTCGTTTACTCTCAAAATGCCTACAGTCTACATATCCCAATGCCTTTATGTACATTAAGCCAAATTATTTTATGAGGCACACGTGAGCTTAATAGTTGAAGGAAAATAAATAATGGTACAACAAAATTATCTGACTTCCACATGTGACATCAGCAGGATTTCAACATGGTGAAATGAATGACATTCAGAAGTGTAAAAAATACATAATAAAATGGCCTTTATGGCTTTAATCGATGTGTTATATGTTGAGATTACAACCATTTAACATTTGGTTTTTAAAATGTGAAACAACTGACAAATTAAAATTGGCAGAAAATGACCTTTAATTAATATGCTGATTGCTACAGATTTTGTATTTTTATTTAATTATTGATGTATTTTTACGAGCAAGAATGATGGATAGACGTTGTTGGTAAAATACCGGGAGTATTACCTTTTTACAGAGCACTGGGGAATTAAAAAATGGATGTCTAACACAATCAGACAAACACAATATATTGAAGTAATAGCTGAAGAGAATATATGCATAACATTAATCATACAGAATTATAGAACTTGGTTGATAATAATTCAATAAATCATTCTTTCTCTCTGAAGATTTTTCACAGCCTATCCAGTATCACTCTTACCAACTGACCTTTAGCATCTGGGTTTAAATTCTGTCTTGGGTATGTCTGAAGAATGTTCCATCTTTCCATTTATCCCATTATCTTTGGAGGCCGATCAGCCCATTTCATAATGTTGAAATAAACTTGACTTCTAAATCTTCTACACCTAGCTGATGGTGCCAGAATTGGGATACAACAATATATATATAGTAATATACAACACAGACAGGTAAAAACTGCCTTAAAGGTATCCCTGTCCGAAGTCACACTGAAAATTCCATTAATATTAAAAAAACATGTACATTTTATATATTAAATCAAACTACAAACAAAAATTAATCTTACACTTACTCTTAGTTTTGTTTTCAAGATTGTTTGTCTTGAGACAATTTGACTAATCAGTATTCACAATTTACCAGTCCAAGTCCTTTATTCCATGCAGCAGGCTGGGACAAAAGACAAGCCTGCTTGCTTTTTGGACACCCAGCTGATTCCTCATCTTGTTGTGTACGAAAGTGAATGTACTGAACACCCTCTCATTTGATGCTGAAGATGCTGGTGATGTTGTCAGTCTTTGTGCTAGGTCAGCAAAGGCTGGATCAACACCACAGATTGTAGCACCTTGCCACCAGATTTGTGGGGAGATGTTGATCACTTTTGCAGGGAAGGGAGCAGCCATTTGCTCACATCTTGCATGTAGGCTGTGAGGTGCCCGAGTGAGATGACATCTTGAAATTGCTTGTTGACAATTTTCTCAAGGTTCTGACAGGAGGCCCAGCCAGGTATCGCATGGACCTGCCAATGATGATCCATTGCTCTGACACCTGTCGAGAGCAGAAACAATGGGTCAAAGTCTTTGCCATTTGTGCAGAGGGAGTAATCCATGACCTTGGCAACTACCAAACTGTCGAATGAGAAGTCCTTCTCGTGCTCTTGTATGATTTGCTGGCAGTAGCAGCTGTTGGTAAGGAAACTTTCGACCATCTCTATCTCACTGTTCCATCTGGTATCCCCAGCCAGGACAGGTTTCTTGCCAACCTTATCACTGAGTCAGGCGAGGGGTTTGTGGTGGTTCCTGAAGTGCTTCTGTACCATAGTGATGTGCTTGGTGATGGCTGATGGGGGTATTGTCTCTGCCAAGCAGCTGCAGCCAATGTGCTGAACACCCATACACAATGAGGTCAGAGTCCTGCTCAAGTGACTCCTTTCTCATCTTTTCCATGGACCTTGAATTATCTGTAACTACACTCTTCACGTCACAATTCATCTTTAGCCTTCTGAATAGACTCCAGACACAACACCTTGCAGTTTTCAGCGCTCTTTGTCATATAACCAGTGTCGTGGCTGTCAAGGAAATGCACACTGTTCTTCACCTGTAGACATGATGCTATGACCGATTCATTGTGATGTTGGATCAGCCATCCTCTACAAGGGTTGTTGTTTTTCCACTCACTGCCTCCTTCATGTTTCCTCTCAGCTAGATGGTGTGTAGCCTGGTCGAAGTAAGGAACACACCTTTGTCCACTGGGGATGGTCAGCAAGGTTGAATGGGAGATTGCAAGGATAGAAAAACTTGGCAACCTCTAGATCAAAAAAATATTTCTGAGCAGTAGTGGTCTTGGTGAAATGAGGACTAACATGGGGCTGAGTGTTAGAGGAAGATACTGTCTGTCACCTTGCAGTAGGGAGAGGAGAGTCTTGCAATGGGCGCTTCAGCGATGTAGAAACTGGAGCAACCAACCTTAGTAGACTTCAATAGCACAATTCTAACAGGTGTAAAGGCAATTGAGTTTGATTTAAACCAACCATAGCTTCAATACCACACCTCTAACAGGTATAAAGCCAATTGAGTTTATTTGCAACTGACCTTAGTAGACTTCAATATCACACCTTATGCCTGTTTCTCACACCTCTAGCAGGCTTAATAAGTGAACAGGGAATTACAAAAACTATACTTTTATTATACTTAGGTATAGGACATGCTCTTAATGGCTAAATATGTTTGAGGCCTTTCTATGCTCTAACCCGCCTTAAACCTGTTTCGTACACCTCTAGCACATATGTAACAAGTGTAATTATTAATAATAATAGGTATGTCATACTTTGGGGCATGTTTAATGGAACTCTTTTATTGGTTTCATTATGAAATAGGTTTAAGGCATTTTCTATGCAGTAATTTTTTTCTTGGTCAATCATCAAAACTGACGCAAATTTTATATCCACTCATATATTTATTTCAATTTACAGAATGGAGTTTACAGCCCTCAGTACAATATACGTGTGTTGGGGGTGACATGATTCTCCACTGGGAATACAAGACAGAAATTCCCGTCAATATGGTGTTGCTCCAGAGTGAGACAACAACATTAACATTAGTGGAGTGCCATAATACAGCCATGGATAAGTGTTTTGTGTATGAACAATTTAGAGACAGGGTAAAAGTTCTGGAAATGGTACAGGGCTCGGCCCAGTTCCACCTCCTCAATCTGAACACCAGTGATAGTGGGGGATATACGTTGCAATTATTGGGACCGGATGCCACTGACATTGCAACAGTATATGTTATTTCGGGTAAGTGTGGCACGAAATTGTTTGAAGTGTAAGAAAATAAATAATTTAATTGTTTGTGTGGAGGAGAGAGGTGGATGACTGGCCGTGTGTGCGCGACTTAATTGTGTCATTAAATTAATGAAACATTTGTTGTAATTAATCAATCTTAACAGCTTTGATCTTCACATAACAGTTCCAAATGCCATCGTATTCTAAGACACATCAATATCTTAAAAGCTGTCTTTAATTACTTTTCCCATCTCTTTAATAGTTTTCATATATTAATATTGGCAGCTTATCCTTTTGTTTTTATACAATCTTCTCATACACGTCATGCAGCAGACAAAGTAATTTTTAATGTTTGGTGAATGTTTTTTGTTGTTTTAAGATCATGATTTGGGAGCTGAAGTTTTCATGAATAACGAACTGGTCTCGCCTAACAGTTCCTACTCGTGTTCTAAGCGGTGTGACTCAATATCAGTATTGGTAAAGACTCATATGAGTCTTCATGCTATGATTGGTTTTTATGATGATGATGCCAATAAACTGATGTTGAACTGCACTAATCATACTACATGTGTATATACACATACACCAAGAAATGAGAAGGTCAAGATTAAGGTTCTGGTAAATTATGGATTCTGCAAACGATTCATATCCTACCTTGATATTGCAACCGAAGGTGATGTTTTACTTTATACTCTCGGCTAAAGCTGTATTCATTTCTGAACTGCATTATTAAATTAGCTTGTGATAAATTCTAGTAAAGAAAATTGTTTTTACATCTCTGCTATTAAATGTGTATTTGCCATATAAACAGTTCTATGGGGTTAGGAAAGTGGTTACAGATGTTTTTATTTCATTGATGCAGGAGCTGGTTTGTCCCCGGCAGTGATTGCAGGGATCCTGTCACCTTTTATTGTCGTGCTGATGGTGGTAATAGTGTTTTTGATCCTTTACAAGTTTAAAAAACTTCAATTTGTTCTAATGCTGTGTAGAGGAAATACCAAAACGTGTTCAGATGAACAGGACCCCGAATACCAATCATTGGGTTTACATGAAAACCAGAAGGAAAGTGAACCGATCGTAAAATCGGAAATCATCGTGGAGAGAAGTAGTATTTCACAGGAGAAAAATAATCAGGCACCAGACTTAGAAAATGTAACTGAGGGACGTGATTGGACTCCTGATTCAGAAATGTGTTCCAATGATCAAGAGAAAAAAAATGAAACATCGCATGCGTCCAGTTTGAAAAGAGATAAAGATCAGTATCAAAATCCAGCTGAAAGCCTTGTTAAAGACTTAGAACATCTTCACATCGGCTCTCCCAGTAATGTATCTAAACCGCCAGAATACGATTTTACAGGCTACAGAGAAAGAAAGTCTTCTTTTGATACTTCAGATGATCAACAAATGTTTGATGACACACACACAAATTCGGGTGACAGTGATGAAAGCTTATGAGCCATTCCTCTTACGGAATCATATTTATTTCTTTATAAATAAATTACTTACTGAGTGGAAGCCATCCAAATATTCATATTCACTGAATTAAAATGTGTGTTTCTATATGTCTGGTTTATTGAAAATGTGAAACGTTGCTGTTTTATGGCCACTTTTGTGTATATAGTAGTGTTATGGAAAAACGTCGGACATGTGACGTTGCTAGTCCGACGATTGTCACTATAACGTTGGTCTAAATATCCGAGGACCATTCAACAATCATCGATCCTTATTTTTCCGTATTTTAGCACATACCCGCCTCTACTGAAACGAACTTACACTGGAAATAATGGTACCGAGTCGGTTCATAACATTTTTGTTGGATTTTTGCACATATTTGCAAGGACCGATGTATATCGAATGCGCTTTATGATGTTCTCGTATTGATTTTTAGTCACTCGTGCGCAGAATTTGTTTGGGTAATTTCCCTACCTCTACATTTGTCCTGCGTTTCTGCATTTTGTCCTATGTACAATCCTATGACATAATGTCAGACAGTAGCACTGTAGTAAGATGTATTTGAATTAGATTTATTTATGTTATATTACATCAGATATTGGGTCAATTCCATTTAGTCAATTCAAATTCCACTCAATTCCATTTGGTCAATACCACATCAAGATTTATTAATCAAGTTCCAAATTTGTCAACTCCAATTCCGGTTTTTCCCGACTTTTTTTGGCTTAATACTTTTTACCATGAGTAGGTACTCCTGAGTACCTACTTGGAATACTTACTCCGAGTAGTTTATATGCCAAGTAGGATTGTCATGGAAGAAATATTTTTGAATTAAAGAAAGTTAAATGGTAAATTAATTTGTGGATAATTTTTTTTGCTCGTTCTAAACATTGAACGGGGGTAAATTCCTAAATAGCATTATCTCTATATAGATTGCAGGTCTGCTATTTGGTTACATATGGTAAAGTTTACAAAAGATTTCAAATGGTTATTAAAACTAAGAGTTAGGTCTGGGGACAGGCTATAGTAGTCACAGTTTTTTGAGAGATGGGACAAGTTTTTTTGCTTCAGGTTGGTATTTTTGGTGGTTCACAGTGTTGGGGGCGGAGCCCACAGTATCCACACCATTTAATTGGTTAAACGCTCCCTTGGGGTGCCATGGTCAGTGTGCGTATCTAATATATATATATATATATATAAGGAACCAACTCCCCGAACTACAAGCAAGGAACCAAAGTTCTGGATCATTTTGGTTCCAGTATATTGGTAACATCACATGTAAGTGTTAACGTTGTAAAAATTGAATTTGCGGATTTCCATTTTTTTTTTGTAGGAAACTTCAAATCCAATTAAAAATTTCTCAATTCCAATTCCATTTTTTTTAAATAATCAATTCCGGAAATGACCATCAATTCCAATTCTGGAATTAAATTGACCCCGTGTCGGGTTACATATACATATTTATAAAGTAAAATTAAATGTTATTACATGATGTGACAAGTACCTTAACGGCTTAAGTAAGTAGAGATATAATGAACATAAATTGGGAACATATATGAACATTGTGTTTATTAAATATATTTTAGGATTGCTGTCGGGCAGCGAGGCTTTTAAAGTTTTTAATGTACTAAGCGACCTGTAAAGGGTAAAGTGGCAAAAGATGAAACACCATTCAGAAATATCTAGCTCTGGCTTTGACTCCTAGTATTAGAGATCTTTGTGTCAAAGGTCCTACCAGTGACACAAACGAGACATGCCTAGTACAGTCATGCCTACGTCAATCAACGCTGTCACCCGGTTTTTGATGTAAACCGGACGAGATGCTATAAAATGGCCTTTCGATGTAAATATTGTATTGTATATACATTTAAAAAATGTATTTAGTGTATTTATATCGCATGTTTATCACTGTGTCATACTGTAAGATGGTTGATAGTGAAGCCAAATTTGAATTGGTCTAAAATCTTCCCTTGCTACCATCGTTAGCAAGCATAAACAAACTGACTCCCCCCCCCCATTTCCCTGAAGTTTACGTACATCGCCGCGCCTTAATTAATATTGATAAATATGGTTTGAGTTAATTAATCATTTCGTGGTGCCTGACTGTATGAAAAACTATTTTTTATGTTAGTCCTGATCATCTGTATTAGTGTATGACGTTGACACTAGAATGTACATAGTATTGAATAAATCTCCTATAAATAATATAGTTCAATGCCACCATAATCGGGTACTGTATATTTCATTAGGCGGTATTATTTACCTGGCAGCCGGGTCACGAACGATAGAAAATGGTCTTGTTCAGTCGAGTCCCGAAGGAAAGTATTTAAAAAATTAACATGTTCGGTGGAGAAAACCTTGCCAGTTGCTTGGCTGGATGAAAAACCCCTCCTACTCTAGTGCCACGGCCGAGGCACGAACTTGCGACATCCGCACAGAATAACCTTAGACATAGGTAAATAGTCTCACGCTCTACCCATGAGGCCAAAAAGGCGGTTATAAACCTCGAATCCATAAGTCACCATTATTTACGAAAATATTGTATAAAATTTATGAAAATATTCAGTAAATATAAATATTTTTATGATGTATTTGAAATCAAATTCAAGTGTTACATTTTTATATTATGCATGCCAGTGTTAATACCTGGGGCGCCTTCTTGGTCTAGCGGTAGCGTGTTGGACCACATATCACTACCACCCGTGTTTGAATCTCGGTGTGGACATATCTGAAGAGTGTTTCATCTTTGACTTCGCTTCATTAGCTTTGGAGGTCGCTCGGCCCATTTAACCTACCCAGTGCACAAAAGCAGCTGTAAAACACCAATCATCGTGCAGCTCGCGGAAGTAAAATAAAGTTACCATTTTATAATTAGACACATCTGTTTGCTATTTCGATAATTCAGAATTGGAGAGTTCGACACGCAAGTGATAGACTGAATAGTTTTAATATGGTTTAATTGTAATTCCTATTTGATGGGGTGGATATGAATACACTGGCCAAGGGATTCAACTTTTACATCAGCAAACATCTTATATATTGTTTAGAATAGTGAAGTAGCCAGACTTCTAACTTGGTGATGGGCGCCTCCTTGGTCTAGCGGGAGCGTGTTGGAACACAGATCACTACCACCCGTGTTCGAATCCCGGCGTGGACATATCTGAATGTCATTACCTTTGGAGGTCGCTCGGCCCATTTAACCTACCAAACAAGCGACAGCCTGGGGATACTCCCCGAACTATAAGCAAGCAACCCACCGAATAAAATTACCAATTAAAGAAATTCTTTGGTGGCCACTAATTGTTTTCGGATGATTCTAATGACTTTTATAGATATTGTTAGTCGCTGTAGCACGTATACCTTGTCAATTGTACATAAATTTGTTTTGTGTGTAGAAGAAACGTCGAAATGTGTTTGTGCTTGCACGAACACATTTGTGTTGGCCATCATGTGGATAAGTAATCATATAGCTGAATATGCACGCTTGATTTGTGTTAGTGCGCGGATCGTAATGACATTTTAAACATTTAACCAAGAAAAACTACCAACACACACATGTTGATGACGTCAGATAGTACACAACTCTGGCTGGCTGAATATGTCGAATTAAAACGGACAGAACAGCTAGAATATTAATGAGGATGTATAGAGTTCTATATTTTAAAAACTCCACCGAGTTACTGGATGCGACTTTTGTGATAAGAAACCAATCCTTTTGTATATCTATCTACATAGCGTTTGCTAATCAAATTAATGCGTGTTGTTATTTACCTAACCAGCACAATAAAATGTCTTCAGAACTCAATATGTCGAGCTTCGTTTATTTACCGCTTGGCGGCGCAGTCGGTGTACTGAGTAAGCGTGTGTTAACATTTTAATATGCGGTATCCGGCATGCGATTTGTGTGATTCCATATGAACGTGCGTTCCCATGCGTTTTCAGTCTCTCATGCTACAAATATGGCAGTACAACAGAAATACAGATAGCAAAGAAAAAACCAACAGATTTGTGAGGGGGGTCAGTTACTCCCCCAAAACAGATTTTACACAATATAAATTCAAATTTTTTTTTTATTAAAACAATATCTTGTCGTTACAGCCTTAGAATGCTTATTCAGCAATATGCTGAAGATTTGAACTACAGTTTGATATTGAGAAATTCGAACCATACTTCAGGGTTGACTAGATAATCTAAAGATCCCGCCATAATGTTCGGGAAACACCTTCCCCTGGTGTCATATTTTTAGATCCCCCCGTCGGTTTTTACAAGTTGCCGTACGAATCGTTACATGGAGCGATTTAGTTTCCGTATCCGCATCGATACGCAGCCGCACGACAAATCGGATGCCGCATCCGGACAAATGGAAGCGCTCTCGTCCGTTTACATGCTGTTCTATTTTTGCCGTATCCGCATACCGCGTATATGGAATCTTAGCTTAATAGAATATGGATCGAGGTCGTATGCAATCTCTATTCGGTTGAAATATAATTACTAGACGAACTGTGGTTCAGTAGATAGCAAATATTTTAATGCCTCCACGAACATCATTAGTGCACCGAAAGCGCAATTAGCCTACATTTACTGATGTGAATATGCCAATTATGAAGGCGCGCACAATTATCAGCAGCCATCACAAATCAGTTTTGATGGTTTGATGCACATACAGAAAACGTGACTTTCCTTCAGGCGCTACATACACAGTCGTTGATCGATGAGTGATACTTCTTCATGATTGATGATGAGTGAACTATTTCATGTATTAATTAGAGACAATATTTATTAGCACCTGTCTTTGGTCAGTTGGTGCTAGGACTTTTTTCTATGGCGTATGGTTGGCAGCTCCGGGCGCTGCATATATCCGAAGTCACGAGGTAGATTCCCAGCATTACCTGCGTCTGCGAGGTGTTTCGTACTTCAATAAATGCTCGAGGCTAACCATATAATTTCCCTGGCTAATAGCACCGAGGCTAAATCGAACACCAAACAACTGCCCACTCATTCAGTGCGACCTGTTCGGCAGAGTCCGTGTCATACCCGAATAGCCATAATTCTGTATAGGTGCAGTTGCCATTTTGCAAATTTGCAGCTGTTCTCACCATTTGAGAAGGGTATAGGTCATCGATGAATGGCATGTTCAATTAATAGCGTGCAATTAGTGAATACAAGACACGCATATATAGACGACCCCCTCACGTGCACACACGCACGTACACACACACCACGCCACTGACATTAGTGTCCTTATGGTAAGCACGTTGACACTGTTTCCCTGCTGATGTTTCCATTCGTAACACTAGCACTATATCTAAAATAGTTATCAACCACACAGCGTTCGGACGACAAGCGTGTGTGTATCTGTATGTGTCTCTGTACGCACCCGAAAGTAGCACAACTATAATCTGAAATAGTACAGCATTATATAATATATATATATATATATATATTATCACAAACAAGTGGCTGAATAATTTTTTTCATTCAAATAAATGATGGCTTATGGAACACAGGCTATTCAAATATATCGCCATAACCGCTGGCTTCTATTTCTTAACGGTTACTGTTCTTACGTATGCTACTACAAGTGCTACCACATCATTAACAATAAACAAAATTATCTATCCACTTACGGACAGCTGATTTACTACTGATTTGAAGCTAGCGAAGTCTCCATCTATCTAACCCAATAAGAAGGGAGATGATCTGATGACCCGATCGAATGATGCCATTATAATATATTATATTAAAGGTGACAGGCACAGGTTTGACCGTTCAAAGGGACAAAATGATCACGGGTGAACGGTTATTTGATCCGAATCTCGCCCAACTGGGTGTATTGCGCACGTGTGACGTCATTGAAGTCGGTCGCGTTTCTACCATATTTGTTCGCAATGATGACTGCATTAATTTTTAATCCGGCAAAAATAAAACTGCCAAACATTAGCAGTATTGGTGAATCTAGTCGCAGATTTTCGAAATATTCGACCAGAATGTTAATGGATGTGAACGGCGAGAGAATAATACTGGTCAATGAAAAGTCACAGCCGAGAGTCTTCTGAACTAGGATCATTTGTGGGCAAACGAGTGTTATAACATTGGTTAAAACACTTCAACTTGATTTTAGTATAGATAAAACTGTTATTTATATGTACAACTTACTTTCGATCAATCTGTATTACTGTCCAATATCTACTCAGATTTTAATGCGTAATTGTGTTTTAGTTGTATTCTATTGGGAATGTGTAGATTTCATGATTGGCTAACGAGTCTTTTTGTTTTGTTTTTTTCCCCAAGGAAATTTCGGCTTCGTTTCTTAAAGGTTATAAATCTGATTGATTATTAGACAAATACGTCTGGATTTTAAATATATCTTAAATTGTATTATAGATGATGATGATTTATGCTCTATGGCCACTTTTGTGTGCACATGGTAGGTTCAATGGGCCGAACGACCTCCTACGGTAATAATAATATGTTATATTTATATAGCGCCCTATTCAGCTAGAAGTTGCTCTAAGGCGCTTTACAATATTATTTACAATATTATTATCCTGACTCAGACCTATTTCCACCTAGCACATATCTCAACCACCAAGGAGCATACAACGCACGTTGCCATTATAGGCGCAAAGCGTTATCCAAACACATAGCCATCACGTCCTGTCAGGTACTAATTTTTTTATGGAAGAGTGAACCAGTCGCCACATGACAACATTGCAGCTCACGGAGCATCGAAGCCGCGACCGATCGGCTACGAGTCCTACGCTCTAACTAACTGCGCTATCACTGCTCGAAGTCAAAGATGAAACAACCTTCAGATATACCCACGCCGAGATACGAACACGGTTGGTAGTGGTCCAACATGCTACCGCTAGACCACGGAGGCGCCCAAATTGCATTACAAAAATAATGCACTAATCTAGCAGAAACCTTCCCGCAGCATTGGAATTTTGCCATTCGGGATTTGACCAGAGAAAGTACACGCAATTCGATTCAACCGTTCACTCTAATGACGTTGCGCAGGTGCCCCCGTTTGAAAACACCAGAAACCTATTCGGCCTTCCACAGATCTTCAGAATTACTCCGAAATAATGTATACTTTTAAGCGAGCAATATCTAAAAAGACATTCGCTTTAATCTATTTGAACCGTCAGCTTTGCACATGAATGTAGCTCGGTTCGAAAACCATTAAAAAAACAAGCACCCGTCACTTTTAAATTTGAAAACGATATAGAACATCTAACATGGCTTATCCAGTGTAAGAGAAATGTCGATCGATATTGAACTGGGAAAGTATTTTGGGTCGTGCAGAGAACAATCGACTATAAATGTCTAGTTTAGCGTCAATACGTTTCTCTTCTTGGAAGACATTCCCCAACATGACACGTGTATCACTAAATTATTGGCGGCGGAATAACGACCTGCTTGTAAGACTGGGAAAAAACTTTCAACATTCCTCCTCTAAGAAACTTATGTGTCATCTTGACCATTCTCATGGAAGACCACGCTCTACTCTCTCTGTCTAATGACGTTGGCGCGCTGCTCGGTACAGCGCCACCTAGCGTCATGTCGTGCCGAGCTAGAGCAGAGCAGAGGTAAATATGGCCCTACCCTTTTCTAATTATGGCCCGTCCTAAACTCGGTAACAATCGTAACATTTTCGTCGGTGGCTTTTTTTTTGGTTGGCTAATAACAGCTACGAATGGTGCAATGGTCGTTAATTGCCTAGAAAGTGGCGTGATCGACTTGTTAACCTTACCTACTAATGGTCCAGTTATGCCCACTTTTATGTTTTCCGTCGACACCGTTTACAATGATATGGCAAAATTATTTCTGTTATTTATTAATTATTATATTTACCACAAAATTTAATCCCCTCCCCCCGTGTTGTACCATGAGAACTACAACGGCCATCCGCACGAACAGTTGTTTCCAAGACGAGGAAGAATCGGGGCCAAGCGGCTATAATTTCCTTAACTGCCTTTGGCCATAAAAGTGCTAGCACGTGTACTGGCGCATGTACGACCGGACCCACGGCTGTACTGTTCGACATTGCCATCAACCAGTGCGCTTTCGGAACTGGACGCTTCAGGCTGGTCACCGGGCGAGAAAGTCCACTAACATCGGAGCCAAATCCTCACCGCCGTCCCTCCGTTGATGGCCCCTGCTAGGCCTCGACGTGACCCCGTTACGTGATTGCATCTCGTACGGGCCCATCCTTTCCCAACCGAAGTACACATCAGATCAGCTAGCTAGCTGAACGCCGAATGGCCCGAGTACAATAACTGATAGGGTCATTAACGTATTTGGACAGCGTATGGCGCACCTACCACCACCACCACCACCACTACTACTACTACTACTACCATAGTAACCGACCGGGTAGTTCAACGGTAAACATTATAAAAACAACCGGGCAGCCTCCCTCAGCACCAGTTACCGGCAGCGAAATAACCCGTTACAACCATCTCAGAGAGAGAGAGAGAGAGAGAGAGAGCATCATTTCACCAATATGATAAAGTTGGCGATCTTCGTCGTCACGCTGGCCAAGTTGACGGCCGCCCAGCACGGGTATGGTGGCTACGGCGTCAGTGACTACGGCGGGGGACAACGGGGATACGGTGGAGGAAATCGGGGATACGGTGGAGGAAATCGGGGGTATGGCGGAAGAAATGGAGGGTACGGTGTTAAGAAGTCCTACGGCGGCGGCTACGGAGTAAATGTCGACTACTACAGCTACCAGTCCTATAACGGGCTGTATCCTGGTAAGTCCTTCCGTCAGACACACACTGTATATTTGTGGGTCGTGGCGGCTCAGTGGCAACGGCGGTTTAGTAGAAATTGGGATGTACTCGGTTCGAATCCACCAACCGGCTGCTAATCTCACACTTAGAATCGGCCTTAAAGTGAGAGTACGTGTTGGCTGGGTGCTGTTGACTGTTATTTACCTGTAACTGGTAGCTAAGTACAGTATACTCCATGGGGAGCTGACGTCAATGGTGTTTTGTACAGATTCGAACCAGTGGGGGATAAAGTGCAAATAAATAAAACCTTTATTCCTATCTAGAATGTACGTTTGGTTGGTATTAGTAAATTTATAAAGAACCAAATTCAAATATGTGTGCAAGTATGATAATATATATATATATATATATATGAGACATACATACGAACATAGATCATCATGCATGCACGCATATTTGAACTATATATATATATGTGTGTGTGTGTTTTACATGAGTATGCCGCTAATTATGTGAATGCACACACACACACACACACAGACAAACACACATATATATATATATATATATATCTCAGTTTTTTTACAAACGTATACCTCTAATTATGTGCGTGCACACACACATATACACAATTAGCGTGTACAAATCATTTATAATATATGTTAAGTTAATTACAATGTTTAATTAACTGAATGGAGTTCATGATGACCAACATGGATAAAGCGCACAAAATTATGAACTTTTTTCTCTCCTGTTCCTACTTATCCCAGATGTAAAACATCCCATTATGTTCAAGGTGTAAAACATCCCATTACGTTCATCGTAAAATATATCCCTGTTCAAAACCATTGGTCAAAAATTCGATTAGACACACACCAAACTGCCCTCTTCCAATCACTTCTCCTCTTATAACCGTTCTGGCAACTGGTATTGTTGTTAAGGTTACAAGTGCGTTGTTTCGCATGCGAAGACATACCAGTTTTTTCTTAACATTTTTTCTATTTGGGTAAACAGCTGATTTAGCACTGGACGCCGGAGGATTGTTCGAATATCCTTTATCGGCTATGGTTAATGTTTTATCACAGCATTGCAACAAGATCAGTGTTCACCTGGTATTTGGATAAAAGTTCCAATACTACACCCATTAGATTAACAGAATTATAATATGTCTTCCCGTGTGTGCCTGTTTACAGTAAAAGTTGGTTACAAATAATTAAGATATAACGAAATAGTAGCTTTAATTCGAAGTGGTTAGTTGGTTCGGCAACAAACGGCCATTCACTTCCATAGTAAAGAAACTGGCACATAACGAAATTTATACCACGAAAAAGTTCCTATATCGAAGTGATTTTTCGGCCCCAGCAGCATTAAATCAATATAAAGCGAGCTGGTTATAACTAAATACAATGTTTGAAATTTCAATCGTCAGTCAGTCCAACGACCGTTGTGATCATTGCAATCGTAAATGCAACAACCAATGTGAAAATGGCAAATTTAATTGCATTGTTTTGACGACAGAAACATGCAATTGTATTATTATATTAGGGTTCGGGTAGACGGCGAGTAGATAAAACAGGATTATTTTCCCCAATTATCGCTCATGCGTCGGTAACTTATACTTGATACATAGATGACGCCTAGAGATTTGAAAACTGGGATAACTCGTCGAAGTACCATTATAACGAAATGAATTTCCATCCCCCTTGAATTTCGTTACAACCAACTTTTGCTGTATCTACATCGATCTTTATGCGAGCATCCGTTGGCGCAAGGCCCCGCAAACAATCCCCCCCCCCCAACTGTAGCGAATCTGTGCATTTATCATTCATCAAGGTAAATGTGGCGCCGACGGCTTCTATTACAATGATGCCAGCACGATCATCTTATGCTCCAACGGCAACGCCTACGTCCAACCTTGCGCTCCCGGATCGAAGAATTCCGGACAAAGCCGCTACCAGTACGGCAAGGACTACAGCTATAATGACTTCTGTGACGTGAACTTGGTCGATTACGGTTACGGGGCCCATTTCGGTGGCTACGGAGACTACGGTCGTAGTCAGAATGGTTACGGGAGCGGAAATTATGGTTATTCGGTTGGTTACCGCGGCGGCGGCGGCGGCTATGGATACAATCCGTATCCGGTCAGCTCTGGATATGGAACGGATTAGGTTTGATGCCAATCATTCCACCAACATGTCAGGTACGTTGTTGACCCGGTGTATATCTGGGGGTTTTCTTCTTCTATGAATGACGATAACAAATGGAGTTGTACATTAACTTGTGTATCAGGCAGGACTCCCAGGCGTCCTGGAAAATCTCGAAAATAACAACTTCGTGGAAATGTCCTGGAATTTTACGAAATCAGGAAATCCACTTAGAACAAAAAAGTCCGGGAATAAATATTATGCCTGTAGAAGAAAACTTCGATTGTAGAAGAAAAAGTGTACCTGTACATGGTCTTGATATCCCACGTTAGTTAAAATTTAAATAAAGTGAGTGGATCAAACAGCTAGAAGGGGTGAGGAGGAGGCTGTACCATAAAAATGACAATAATTGATCAGATTAAATATACACTTCGGGCATATCTTGATTTATTGCCTTTAAATCTAGTATATTTGTCCTGGAAAATGGTCATTTTGTCTTGGAAAGGTCCTGGAAATTAATATTTCCTTGGGTAAGGGAACCATGCGCATGCTCCGTAGTTTGATCATGTGATCAGAAATAGTCTGTGGGGGTTGTTGTTGTTGTAAACTTTACACATTAAGACCACCCTTGTTGTTTGAAGAGTGAAATCCATAACGACAGAGGGTGGATATTTATGTTTTTAATAAACGAATACAAAAGATACGAAGACGTCATTAAGGCTGTCTTTGTGGCCATCTTTCGGACGAAGGTCTAGTGATCACAACAGAGAAGCACCTTTGACTTTTAATAGGGAAACAAATAACATAATCTGATATTTAGGATAAAAAAGGGAACTTGCTCCTGATGAGGGATTGATTACTCCTGAAAACTGATTGCTCGTGCAAACTGATTACTCCTGAAAACTGATTACTCGTGCAAACTGATTGCTCGTGCAAATGCTATTGTAAGTTATCAATAAAGGCGGATAAGTGTATAAGTGGGACTACAGGTAGTCGTCGACTTCCGACCTACGGAACTTAACATTGTTCGACTTAACGACCGACGGTACGACTTAAAGATGATTATAATCTCATTACACAGGATAATATACGAAAGGTTAATTTATAACATAGGTAACCAATCAAGGTCGTAAGTCGACGACTACCTGTAATTGCTCGTGAGGATTCACCTTACTAATCGATTTGTCTGTTTGCAGTTATTTCCCGCACGAGAAGGGCATCGCAGCCAGGATGCGGCGTCAAGTAACATCGGGTTTATACCGGACGAATGCGCTACGCTGTCTCAGTTCAGAAATCGAAGGACAGAATAAATATCGTTTATATATTTGTGGGCGAGTTCATTAAGATGATCTGGTTAGTTTTGTTGGAGCGTAATATAGCTCTCACGTATGTTTCAGTACTATTACCCGATTTATAAAAAAACAAAAAAACATACGCATACAGAGTAACATCTAGATCCAAAGAGATTTTACCAGTCATTTGGCTCACTGGCGAGAAACATATACGATTACACACTCATACATAGTATCCATGCATCATCCATACCAAACTAAGCCCAGCAGACATTAAGCCGGGGGGGGGGGAATCCTCCCTTTGAAAACTTGTACAGGAGACTCGAATTTCCAATATTCAAACAGCTAAGATTTAAAAATACAACTTTAGGTATCGGCATTACTTGGAATATTTTAACTACCCGCCAAAAATGTTGTGGCACACATAAAGCAAGATTTTCATCTACATACTTAAACATTAATGTATTTATGGACACATAATAACCAACCATTTTAAATCTAAATAGACAAAATTGTATCAATTCATTCATGAACATGTATTGCAAGAAGAAAAGCTTAATCTTGCTAAAAAAAAACACACAGCACACCACCAGTTTTAAACAACTATCAGCATGCACACATTAGAAAATAATATTGTATAAGGCAAATAGGACTGATTGCGATGGTTCATGTTTGTGTACCAATAGCTGTGTAATTTGACACACACAAATTTGTCTGTTGTATTAGTCCGTACGTAAAGAAAAACACGAAAGCGTACCTTTCTATACCTAACATGTTTCATATAGTGGTTGCAGTTGTAAATTTGAATTCTATTAAAGACAGCATCGTCTAATTTTGCTGATAGATAATTTAATTATTTTAGTATACCGAAATAGTTGTCTGAATTTCCACCAGGTTTTCGAATATAATGAATAACAACTGTCATAATTACGTATGTAACTGGTATATCATGTACTGAATATTTAATAATCTCAAGGATAGCAAACCATGACAATCGCGTTGTTGGCTATAGAGCTCTAACACGGTGTTTCAAATGCCAATTTAGCTAAGTCTGAAGCGTGTTTCATCTATCACTTCACCCCCATTACATTTGGGAGTTGCTTAGCTAGCCTTCCGTGTACACGAAAGTGACATTAAATAGCAACATTTTCTGATAAAATACAAAATATTACAACGTAAACCAATCTTAATAGTTACTGAAACAGTATATTACACAATAAATACACCACATAAATAAATAGAAAAACACTAGTCGGCAGGGAATTTGTGGCTTGCTTAGAGCTCCTAGGAGATGAGAATGAGTTGGATTAGACTGAAGTCACGGAAACATTATATATATATATATATATATATATATCAAATGGTTTAAAGCATTTTATTCAATGAATTTAGACAATACACACGACTATTGTTGTTGTTCCAATAAACATTTCGTTTAGCCATTATGGTATTAGGATTGCGTTCTTGCAGAATCTATGGGGCGTCTCCGTGGTCTAGCGGTAGCGTGTTGGACTACAGCTCACTACCACCCGTGTTCGAATCTCGGCGTGGGCATATCTGAAGGTTGTTTCATCTTTGACTTCGCCTCATTACCTTTGGAGGTCGCTCGGCCCATTTAGCCTACCTTTGCACAAGTGGCAAAACATCAATCATCATCTTGCATAATCTTCTTCGGCAACAAAAATCGATAGAAATACACTTTAACATTTATAATGCCATCGTAAATACAGAAAGATTTTGCTTTTTATTTATCCTAATTTTAATAACTGTAATTGGCTCAAATCGTAATCGTTTTTAGCGAAGTGGTTAAGTTTCACCCTAACGTAATTCCCCTTTAGCTTTGATGTTTGAATCCTTATATAAGGACGAACCCCCCGAAGAGCTTTACATTAATAAAATATGTAAATTGGGAAAAACAAGAGCATACACAGACAAAGAGCTTTACATAAGTAAAATATGTAAATGGGAAAAACAAGAGCATACACACACAAAGTGCCGACATTAATATCGCATTTATCCAAACTCGATGTTAACAAACACAATGTAAATTTGACTGCACTAAATGTACATTAGACTGCACTAAATCACAATTTCAGGGAAAGTATTTCTACTATAAAATAATAAAGTCTTAGTTCATACAAATATCTGTAAGCTGTTGTTCAGTACATGAACACAACTTTCTATCACTAACGTTAGTGCATGATCGATAAATACGCGGTTTTATTTTATTTTTTTGGCAATCAAATGGAAATATAGCACACTTGGTTAATGTGCTGTTTTATGATATTTTCTACGATGTTAACCATTATATTAATAATAAATGTAATATGGCTAACCGAGCTTTTTACGACAGACATTAGTGACACGTAAAAATATTGTTAAAACTCGTGTAGTGAAGTCATAAATGTTGCATATACTGACTACAAATTATATGGTGTCAATATGCAAGTATCAACTATATCATACCTGCATCTGTGTATGTATGCACGTATCACTATCTCTCTCTGTGTGTGTGTGTGTGTGTGGGGGGGTGGTGTTTATCCTCTGTTGTTTGTGTTTGGTAAAGAAAACATGAATGGTGTGTTTATGTCTAAATACTGACACATCCTCCAACTTGTATGAGTGTAAGTGTTAATGGACACGTGTTAAGGGCAATCCAGTACATATCCCATATTGCAATACCGTCATCTCCTCTTAGTGGGCGTTGATAAACCGTGTGTGTTACCTAACCCAGGTAACAACTATTGCCACAAGGTACAATTGATATCGTTTATTACCTACTAGACACATCACAAACAATAATACAGATTCTGATCACAAAGAACACAATAATCGCTCTGCACATTACGCAGCCAAGTGGACTCTGTCTCTGTAATGAACACACAAAAAGAAAAACATATAACACGGAAGATGAAGTGAGATAAATAATGTATATGTTGAAGCGGATTTTTATTTTTTCAGTCTCCGCTAACTGTAAATTACTGCCACACCCCCCTGTACATCGAAAGTGCTAAATATAGCAATTAGCGCATTACGGCTGCTATCTAATTGTTGATCAATATGACATATTATTCACATTGCAAGCAAACATCAGAAGTCATATACTCACATTCTTAGCTTTAAGTTCCATAAGGTTTTAATTACATTACTTATTTTCATTCTTGATGTAAGTTTACTTTTGTATGAGGGGTTTAAATATTTTGCTCATTGTGGTTCTTTACATCCGACATTTTATCAAGTTTTAAATACAATGTCTCCATCTTTCTTTCCATCACTCAATCGGCAGTTGATTAGTGTGAGGCAAGAAGGAAGGGGGGGGGAGGTCAAACTTATAGGGGGGGGGGGGTCATTATTATGTGACAAATCACCCGATGGATTTAATCTTAACACCTTTGATTTTGGTGAAAACTTGTGGTTTTTAGTGTCAACATGAGTGGAAAAGATGAGATTACAATTATTCCTGGCGTTGAACCAATCATTCTTGAAATATCACTCCACAAGTGTAAGTTTGTTTTTAGCAAAAATAAACACGGACACCAATCTTTAGATCCCTATTTTTTACATTCCTGAAAGGGAGATTGACTACTGATTTGATGTATATAGTGTTATATCAACCACTGACAACGTTTAACATCACGTTTGACCCTTTGGGTCTTCCAACTGTGAAATACACAATGATGTCAGCTACATTATATAAAATACACTAAGTCTTTTATTTTTCAAAATACAATGAAAATAGGTACATCTGATATAGCAAAGCTCTAATGCATGTTTGAGGTGACCAGTTAAACCCAGTGAGTGATTTGAGAAGGAATAGCCTACAGACAAACAGTATCATGAGATTTATACGGGTTCAAAGTGTAGACCAAATCCATGTATCAACATGTAAAATTAACATATTTGATTTATTCTGCTAAACAATACACAGGTACTAAGTACTAAGTTTGGGCTAAACATACTTTAACTGCTTACTTTTCTTATCATCTGAAAAAGCCATGATCACTTAAACTACTATACTGATAATTATAATACAGAATATGTGACAAGAAATGCCGTTAAATTGTTATTCTTGTGTAAAGAAGACAAGTAACAGCTTTAAAACAGTGTTATTTCTCCTATGGCCATGTGTAAACTAGCAAGGTTAGTCAGAATAAAAAAATTTAACCAACAAAACAAACTAATCAAACCATATAAAACAAAAACAGGAAAATAACAGACCACAATATAGCTATTTGCAGATTTCCTGATGATTAACTTTGAATGACCAATAATGGTAATCAATAGATTATAAATTCGATCTGTTAAAAGTATTGGTAATGATTTTCATGCAATAATAGCTGAATTAATCCACTCTGTGTACTTACCTTGTAGCTTGCCAATATAGATAGTTTCACACCAAGCACATATACGATAAGGCACATCGTGACAAAGTAATAGTGTCTGTGAACATCGACCTAAAGTAGTTTACATAAGAAACACATACAGAAGAAACAGATTCAAATAAGGTTTATGATTAAACTTTATTACTGCTATAATAATATAGCCATAACATATTTCAGTATTATTTACAGAATGAAGCTTTCTCCACCAACGTTAATCAAACAATTCATGTTCATGTGTTTTTTATCTGATATGTAACTGAATGAAGAATGATGAGCTATAGAAAGGACTGAGAAAAGGCAATAAAAACAGAACACTTAAAAGGCATATTATTTAAAAAAATATACTCACTAAATTTGTGGCCTTTAGGACAACAAGCAGCAAACAATGTGATATCTGTGATGGCTGAACGATGGTTAAGGATGTTAATGCTATCATGTTATATCACATAAATTAGGCGTCTATCTTCATAGAACACAAGCTGCCCAGTCAAAATAGAGATATAAATAGATGCCATCTATAATACAGAGCATTATACCAAATAACAGCTGTTCATTGTGTAGCAAATGTTGCCTTCTAGCCGAGAAGACCACAAAATGTTTTAAAGCCAAATTAAATTACAGTGTACTCAGGTTGTCAACAATGGGCAATTCTTTATTTTTAAGCTGTGAAATGTACATCAAATGGTTACTCCAAAGTAACCGACTAAAATTATTAATGTAATTAATAAAAAGAGTACAACATTAATATATACCAGTTAACATCAGGCGTCTTTACTCTCACACATTATTTTGTCAACATATATTTAAATAGAACTGGTATAATAACAAAATTCTTTCCTTAGGCTAATTTGTGCTACTTTATTGTTAGTGAGTGAGTGGGTACTTCGCTTCGCCTTGATACTGGTCAAACCTGAGATATACGGCTGGAACCTCCATGGAAATATCCCACAAATCCATGTAACATGGCACTCAAACCATTATTCTAACCACCACACTGTCATGCTGCCCACCCACTTCAGTATTACAAATTTTGGCCGCTCAGAGCAGTCAGTATCATTAGATTAGCAAAACTTGTAATACTAAAGAGATTAAACTCTCAGTGTTAAACAAATGAAGGCACGCAGCAAAACAGAAAACAAAATGTTCTTTTCACAAATGTTTTAGGATACAAGATTTACAGATGGGACACGACTCTGGCAGGTAGGATCCATCCTCAGCTGAGATACGCTGTTCTAACAGCTCCACAACCTTCATCACATCTGGCGTATTGTCCCCAAACTGTCTTAACAGGGTGTTTGACAAACAGGCAATCTGACATTCTGTAAAACATAATGATATTAATCCAGTGAATACGCGCATGCCATTGATGAGATTCATCACCATGACGCTTCAAGTTTACATTTATCAACTTCATCATCACAAATATCATGGGAACTCATTGAAATCAGACTTCATCATACATTAGCATTTCAACATTTATGGGTATTGTTGATTGTATTGTTATTGTCGAAGAAGGGTGTGTGCTTCTAACATATAATGTGTATCCATTAGAAACTACACAGGACAGTACAACTTGTCCAAACTGATATTTTATCAGATGAATGGTGTTTTATGGCCACTTTTGTGCATGCGGTAGGCTAAATGGGCCAAGCGACCTCCAAAGGTAATGAAGCGAAGTGAAAGATGAAACAATCTTCAGACATGCCCATGCCGAGATTCGAACGTGGTGGTAGTGATCTGTGATCCAACACGCTACTGCTAGACCACCGAGGCACCCCTGATATTGCATCAGACAATTACTTCAGGTTAGACAACTGGCTGTTTCACATGCCACCATCCAATTATCAATGACACATGCAACCAAGCTTTAAAATAATCACATATAGAGCACATTTATATGAACCTGAATAATTATTTTAACAACTTTAATCAGCATAAATATTTTAAATTTATACTGCTACAAATTTCTATGCTTCTTTGTAAAAAAGTCAAGTTCTAGATAAAGACGTATAATGTGCATGAAAATAATTGTTTTGTAAATAAAACAGTTCTTTCTAAACACCTTCCACAGTTTACGCTGAACAGCAACTGAACGAATGACAAAAAATTCATAGAAATCATGCCAACTGTATTGAAAACCAGCACCGGATCAGAAAGATCGGCAGCTATTTAGATTCTAGAATAGGCAAATTGCAGTTTTACAAACCGATGTTCACATTAAACGAATGATGAAACGAACATGTTAGAATTTACGCATTCCAGTAAACAAATTACACTGTATGATGGAAGCTTCGCTATTATCTAAATCGCTAATCAAAAAAAATTTCCATATTAACCTGTTGTGGAGAGCTCCATGTCAATGAAATCTTTCACAAAACCACTCAAGTATCTCTTTATTATGACAAGAGTTATTTCATCTAAAAACAACTTCAACTCAACCTGAAATAAAACATAAACCATTTTATGAAATAGAGCCGGATTATATTAATTAATTTCAACTGATTTGTTTTTAATTTACTGAGAAACAAATGGTTTCCTGCCTTTAACATAACACAGCTTTAATATACCCTATATACTCGTGTATAAGTCGACCCGGCAGATAAGTCAAGGTAGATTTTTGACCCTGTAATTCTTTCCTCATGCATATGCTCACTGTATAAGTTGAGGTCAAGTATTGGCTTAAAATCCCTCAAAATCCGAATCATTGTCATCATTCCCGAAAAAGCTGACCCATATCGTTTCAAACTCATGGTGTCAGCAAGTGCATCATAAATATACCAATATCAATTTCTTCACCAGCAGTGATACACACACACACACACACACAGGATTTTGCTTTGATGTTATAACTAATAAACAAACTTGTCATACCAAACATGACTGATTGTAACTTCAACTGGCAAGCGTTATTAATTAATTGTTTCATGGCCAGTGGCGAGCAAGGTTTGCAATGTGAACAGTGATTTCTATATTATCGCTAATCATCTGGAGGTACCAGTAGTTAACAGCGCGTGACTAACAAGTATTATATTACATACAGACTGGCATGTTTGTGGGATCCAAATAACAGTTTGGTGAAAATGAATCTTAATTTATTGACTAAGACTAGTAGGCAGAGATGTGGTGATTTTGTTCTAACTGTGGCTCACACAAACATGCCTGATTGTCATTTCAATTGGCAAGCTTTATTAATTCATTTTTTTCACAGCACATCTGGAGGTACTGGTAGGTAACAACGTGTGACTGTCAAGTATTATTACATAAAGACCGGCATGTTTGTGAGATCCAAATAACAATTTGGTGAAAATTAATAGTTCTTTTTTGAATAATAATGGCCATGTGATGTGATGATTTTATTCTGACTCTTACTGGGTTGAATCCTATATTGTTCTGCGTCAATGATGGCCACAAATATCTTTCATCTGGTTGGAAATATGATGCCCATATAAGTCAAGATGCTTCTGGGAATTCCCTTTTCCCTACCCAAAAAATCTACGATTTGCGAGTATATACGGTAACACAGCTTTAGTATAACATAGCCTTTTGATTTTATACCAACCTCATTCTCATTTGGTAAGTTCTGTTTAAGTCTTAATTGGAGCATATATCTGAAAGCATCAAACAGCAATTTTAAGTATTATAATGGGAAATGTAGACATCACAAACATAAACTAATAGACAATTTCTGCGACGACTGCGCCATCTAGCGAAAGTCCATTTGTGGGTTGCATTTCACTGGGTTCGCTGAACCATCATCTGATAAAAACATTCCTTTTACTAATCGTGATGATTTATTTTCAATAACATGTCATTTTTTCGCCAAAAATAAACTGTCAACTTTATATTTGATTACATACGTAACTTTAGTTTTGAAATAACCATTCCTTAATTTTAATATGTAATATTTAGCACCATAGAGTATGAGTGAAAAGTTGTAACTGAGATAGCTGTTGGAAAAATGAATGGTCATTAGCCATATTGGAAGGTCTGAATAAAACTGTTTTAAACGACGGCAGTTTTGTTATTTTGTTAGAATAAGAGACTTATATTGAAACTTAAATATTTCAGATAATATTATTTTCGTAATGTTTGAATTCATATTGTTCTTTAGTGGATATTTTTAGTTTATTGCCATAACATCCGACTTGCAGTCCGACAGTCATTACTTCCCATCTCGAATGATCAAAGTTGACATTCCCCATACAAATAATCTTATCTAATAGCAAAAAAATTGACCTCATATTTAATAAAAATTATACTACGACAAGAACTTTTAGATAGATTTAGTTCTGTGAATCCCTCCAAAACATAAATTTACAAACAATTACACTTCTTGTTCCATCCTACTTCACTTTGTACACAGCTTTACTGACCTGCAAACCACAGTAGATGTGGACTGCTCATGCATTGCAGAAATTGTCTATTTATAATGTAAAAATTGTAATGTAAATTGATGGTCAATTCCAATTCCGGAATTAATTAGCTAAAAAAATGGAATCAGAAATGATAAATTTGGAGTTGAAGTTTCCTAAAAATAAAATTTACAAATTAATTTATCATTTAATTTTTTAACTCAGAAGTATTTATTCCATGACAATCCTACTTGGAATATAAACTACTCAGAGTAGGAATTCCAAGTGGGTACTCGAGTAGGTGCTCGGAGTACTTACTCGTGGTAAAAAGTACCGTAGTTGGTAAAAAAAGGTGGTAAAAAACGGAATTGATATATTTAGAATTGGAGTTGACAAAAATGTGGAATTGACCAAAGGGAATTGACCCCATATCTGATAGATATATCAATGATAATTAAAGCTTCATTTCATTGATAGAATGAAAAACTACGGATTATTTTATACAGAATAATTATAAAGCTCCAGCAACTAGAAATATATTATGAAATTTATCCAAAACAACAAAAGGCATAATTGCGATTAAACAAATAGTTCTTAAAATGACCAACGCATAAACAATTCCAGATATAACTGAATTAGTATATTTACAATATTCATCCACATTTCTAGCTGTTTATCCTAAATCTGTCTCTCTATTTAGAGGAAAATAAATAGAATATATTTATAATAGTGGGGACAGTAACAAAAATAATTTACAACTTCCAGCTGCTCATTCGAATAACGAAATGTGAACGAAAAATCATATTCAAACAATGAACAAACCGTAAAATTTGTAGATGAGTTAATGAATGCCACAGTCCTTCTCCTGATTTCATCTGCTCAAAATATTGCTCAACCTCCGGCCAGGGCTGTAACTGGGTCATATGGAACTTTGTGCTGATCAATACATCACACAGACAATGAAGACTTGCTACAAAACATAAATTCATGAACTTAATATATATATATATATATATATATATATATATATGTATATATAAACACAACCAGCATCAGTTAATAAATAATGTACATGAGACTAATACAGTCAATTTAAATACATAATAATTTAGTGATAAAAGTACTACTACTACTAATAATAATAATGAGCAATAAATGAAGTTTCATTAATTGCACAGGACATTCAAGGGCATTGTACAGTAAAGAATTTAACTGTTGCTGTTTATCATCCATTTTGTGCACGAGGTAGGCTAAACAGGTCTAGAAAATTGCAAAAGAAATGAAGCACAGTGAAAGATGAAAAAACGCTTCTGACATAGCCCAGCCAGGGTTTGAACCCAGGTGGTATCGATCCATGACCAGCCAAGCTATCAGTTATGCCTGGGAGACGCCCCACTCTACCGTGATAGCCTAACATAGCTAACGATATTAATTATTCTTAGTTTAAAATTATTACCAAGCAGAAACGTTATAAGTCATACTCATAGGAATAGACTTAAAGGTGATAGTATACTCCTATTCTCTTCGGATAAGCTGTTCCTCAATATTTCCAGAATATTTAATGTTAACATTTTCTATAACTCATGAGTGATAACTCATCAATTCAACGTCAACTGATTACTTGCTTCTCTTGACATATTTCATTGAAGTAATAATAGACAGTCATAAAATTAAGGTAATTTTAGTGATTTGCTCTTGATAGGTAGTTAATTATTCATCATTTTACAATATATATTATTTAATAAATTATAACTGTTGGAACTATGATAATTTTCAACTTACAGTTATTAACACAGGGTCATGCTGACGTGATTAAGTGAATGCTTTATACAGCCTTCATATTAGTTTTTTTGTTGAAACATATGGAGTCATTTCAAATGAAGGACGTATCATCCCCAAGACACTACCATTCTATCTCTTATTACTCTCGCTAATGACGTGGTTTACTTTATAAGCCAAGATATATGAAGCCAGCTACGTTCCTGCAGTGTGGTAGAGTTCTTAATGTACTACACAACTGAGCTTCTAGTCATGGGGTGATATCCCAATGGTAAGCATAAAAATTTTAATACTAACACGATACAGAACAGAATTGCCACCTATTAAACCGATTAAATTGAATTAATTATTAGGCAACTCATCAATACATTTGAAGTATTCTGGATATATTTACTTACTAAGAGAATCATCAAATAATATGTCTGTCACATGACTTGGGGTAGATAAGTTAATGATGTGAAGCTGTGGAAGAAAATACTTGGGATATTAAAGGATATCATAAACAAATATTTACATCATTTCTGTGAATAATTAATGAGACACAAACGATCAGAAATTTTCTAATTAAACTCTCTCTCTCTCTCTCTCTCTGTGTGTGTGTGTATTTGTGTACGCATACACAAAGCATTTAAAAGTTAAGACAGAGAATTCAAATAATATTTCTCTTACTGTCCTTTAACTTCACGTCTAGTAATACATATCCTATCACGCTCACAGAATTGCTTTAAGAACTTAGCAAGAGAGACAATTGTCAGATATCCATACCTTTAATGGATCTCGGAGACGTAAATGACAGTATGGTTGTGCTGGGCTGGAAAAGAAATAAATATTTATTCACAAATAAAAATTCTAAATCATAAAATTAAAACTTGTAATATAACTGCCTGCCTTCCTGTCTGCTTGCCTGCCTGCCTGCATGTCCATTCATCTTGTTTTTGGAAACTCTCAACGTGCATCTAGTGGTGTATTATACCACAGACGTCCACATATGATTTGAATTCCAGTGTAACTGGTGTCTGTGGGATATTTTAGCTGATGTTCTTATGTTTCCAGGGAGTCATCCCTCAGCCATCTAACCCAGGTACAAACACTGCCACTGCTGCATGAAACACTCACTAAGAAACTCATTCTATCTTCCATTAGGGAAAGGTATTGTTCGCCCGAAGAAATTTCCTGACTATTTAATAAAAAGCAACCATATCTTACAAAACCCAACACCTAGTTGAACATCAGACACTTAGCCTGCATGGTTACACTCACAGAATAATTTGCCTGTCAAGAGACACACTTCCCGCTTCTGTGATGTTGAGATCTCCATTCAAATTATATTTACCGGCTCAACTGGAACTGTTCACATAAAAGTATTTTTTTTTCATTAGAGTGATCACTGATTCAGGTCAAAATCTTTTATATACAACCACTGACACCTTCTTTATACTTTACAAAGTGACCCTTTGTGATCTATAATTGGTGTTTATGAGATAAATGTGACAAATCCTCTATCGGATGGGAAACTGTTCAACTTATTTGCACCTTTGATGATTTGTTTATGTAAACAATAGTTTATTCATGATGATGATGATTGCTGTTTTATGGCCACTTTTGTGCACATGGCAGGCTAACTGGGCTGAGTGACCTCCAAAGGTAATGAAATGAAGTGAAAGATGAAACACCATTCTCACATAGCCCAGCCAGGGTTTGAACCCAGGTGCTATAAATCTTTGGCCAACCAGGCTACCAGTTAGATTTGAACTCAGGTAGTGGGGCGCCTCCGTGGTCTAGCGGTAGCGTGCTGGACCACAGATCACTACCACCCGTGTTCGAATCCCAGTGTGGGCATATCTCAAGGTTGTTTCGTCTTTCACTTCATCTCATTACCTTTGGAGATCGCTCGGCCCCATTTAGCCTACCTTGTGCACAAAAGTGGCCGTAAAACATCAATCATCATCATCATCATTGAACTCAGGTAGTAGTGATCTGTGATCCAATGCACTACCAGTTAGACCACGGAGACAGCTTATTCATCATGATCTACTGTTGTCAGGGGGTAGAGCTGAACACATTATTAGGATACACAACCACATTAAAAAAATCCTCAAAAGCTGAAATATTCTGTGCTTCTATTTGAGTGTAAATCTGAGTAAACAATGTTCCAGCTAAATATATTATTACATCATAATGTGGGCTTTGGAAGAATGTAATAAACGCTCCATTTCTGTAGTCAGATATTTTTATTGCGATATGTCTTTAAAATGATGTGTCACATGATTTACTTTAGTGTATTTTCTGGATCAACTGAATAGAACACTAAATGCAGAACATCTGCACCATTTTTCATCTGGTATTATTCCAAATATTATATCTACGCATCTTTGAATTATTAAACTTTTGAAAGTTACGATCTAAGTTCATATACTGTTTCAGAATGATCAAGAAACATCCTTTTGGTCTAAATTTGTCACCTTTTCCCCTTTCTATTTTATCCCAGTCTTCTGCCAGTGATGTTAAAGACTGTTTGTGTGCTATATATACTAATGCAGTATCTTTAATTGGTAGCATGCTGCCTGAAGGCGGAACCTTTGTGCCTATACGCTAGGAGCAATTGAGCTCCTCATTCCCCGGCCAAGCCATGCTTAGCCTCTTCACTTCACAATGTAGGGTAATCTTGTTACAATCTGTTTCCTGTCTTTCTTGATACTGCACTTGCCAGTATTTTCTCCTGATTTTGCTTTATGTAGCCAATGGGATTATATATACGATTGAAAACAGGGAAACAAGGAAAACAGGGATTACTAAGAGAAGTCATTGTCAAAACATAAATCAGTAAACGAAGTCAGACGTATTACTGATAGTTTGATTGGCTGATTTCATGGTTCAGTGTGATTTCTGTAGATTACAAAGAACCAAAACACTTAAGGTGAAAACATTGTGCTTAAAGAGGAAGCACAGCATACACGCTATGCTCAAAAACTCTAGTCTAAACACTAATATATATACACCATAGGTCCCAGCCATTAAGCCGATACTTTGTGTCAACATTTTGACCCTTATTTTTGGGGGTCAGCTTAATGGCTGATACTATTTCAGTGTCAAGAAATCCAGTCAATGGGAGAAAAAAATTCAGTGTGTTAGCAGCCGTCTAGACTCTGGTCTAGATCCAGATGCAAACGGACATCAATCGTAATTTCTATTTAAACTCATGCAGTCGTGGAGTGAAAATAGAAGTGAAACAACTTGATGATAATTATACATGGCTTTATAATGAAAATCAATATTTAAATGTAGAATTATCTACTTTTTGTAATTATGGATAAATGTTGTTGGACTCAGTAGACTAGCGCATTTCACAAAGACAGCAGCGGTAACAAGACAACTCATATCCAAGACATCCCGTACCCAAGAGCATTGTATCTCATTCGTTTCATGGCATAGACATTAGGGTGCCCCCATATTTTGTCTGGGCATATTTATACTAATAATGGGATAATTAGATAAATTCAGTTATTTTCAATAGAGAGTTAGTTACTAACTGACCACAAATACCAGTAATTTACATTGTCTCTGTTACTGCCGTGTTAGCGACCAAAATGCACCAAAAGGCTCAGAAGTAATTGACAATATGTCTAATTATTTCTAAGTCATTGACTTCATATGCAGTTCATTGAATGTTTAATCATGCTGTTAATGTATGCTGTTAACGTATGCGCTGACATTTTGTGTAAATGATCATCATAATTTGCCTTGATCTATTGACAGTATACAAAACACATTGGTATGAATAACGAATTATGAAAACAAAATTATGCCTATTTCCTGAGTTCCAAATGGCACCTGGAAATACTGCAGGGAAAAGTTATTGTGATTTTTGTATATATGTTAGTTGGCTAAACATATTAACTGTTTTTCATGGAAACATTAGTTAATTTACTGTTTAATGACCAGATCTTGTTTTCTGTATATTTACCTTTCTGCTATAACAATAAACATATCATTTGGAGAGATTACTAGACCATGATTTGTCACTAGCCTCTGATATGGTCGCTGGATCAATAATTCTTGCAACTCAACAGATGGTGCTGGAAGACAAAACATGATCTAAGCATAAAATTACATAAATATCATGTTTCTGACATGTTATTAATTTCTCAGGAAAGAGAATACTGAAATGCTTTCCAAACCTGACATCATTTAATGTTGATATTTCATGAAAATGACCTTTTTACGATATACATCAAGGCAAACAATTGTACTTCTCAAAAAATCAAAATTCTGATATGTGATCACCTGCTATGTGATATGTGAGCACCCTGACCAACAAATAAATTTCTCCAAACATGTTATGTTTGTGCTGGTGAATAAGTCATATATAAATTATAATGATATGCAATAATAATAATAATAATAATAATAATAAGCAGCACTAGAATATTGCTATTGAGCAATATTCTTTTGACAACAGTACACAGATCCTATAGTTGTTACATTACCATTGTCTGAATTCATTGTAGAAATCTCTCCTATTTGTACCGTACTGCTCCCGGTAGACACAAACATTTTGCTACTACCATATGCAATTAAACCTGGAAAATGTAACATAATGATAGCATTATATATATATATATATATATATATATATATATATATATATGAACAAGAATAGCAGAACAGAGGCTCTCGATTGAATTTATGGACTCCTTCGTACAAGATGCATACAAATATTTCTCACAAAATATGGCAAATAATTACACTTTAACACTAACCTGTTATAGGCAACTTGTTAGAGACACATTTAACTCCAGCTGAATGAGTGTCTGATTGAGTAGAAAGCTTCGTGATGATGACAAATGTACCTTTGCTGGCCACAATAATATCCAGCTAATGGCATGAAGAAATTGTGGAACTAATGTCTTTACAATAACAATCTTACATCAACCATAAATCTCGGAATTGCAAAACATATTCAAATAAATTAGCACTAAATACGATGTCCTATTCAGTTGAATGTTGTTTTATACAACCTTTTGCCCACACAGTAGATTAAATGGGCCAACAAATCTATGAAACTAATGAGATTAAATGAAAGATGAAATACTCTAGATTTTCTAGTCATAGTAATAAAAATACTACTACTACTAATAATAAATAAGTAATATCATGATTATGCTTTATTTCCCACAGAAGCAGTATTTTTCATCTCTTTCTTTTATTCCATTCCTGCATTTTCTAATATAAAAGTTACATAAATGTATTTTCACATTTGCAACAACCTGAAAGGAAATATTTTAAACTTGTGATTCGACATGTTGTCATCGGTGGGCAAATATTCTGTGTTACTGGTCTGGTACTCTCATACGAGACGGAATTTGCTAAATGTCAAAATGTTAGGTTTTGAGATTATCTGCTATATTTTGATATGTTATAATGTTATTTACTCTGAATGTTTTGTTCATATTTAAGTTAATTTGTATTTTCCTCAAACTTCCACACAATTTAGTGATGTTTATATTAAATAATTGTATAAAATCAATAGTTTACATGGGAAATGTCCACTAAATTTTGGTGATTTTTCGTCTTTTTTTCCTCTTATGTCATAATAATTTATCAGAACATATGCATTGACCTGTTGAGTCTAATTATGATATCTCAATTTATTATTATTATTATTATATATATATATATATTTCCAATTTCTTATAAAACTACAATAAAGCTTTTCCTTCTGTTTGTAATTAATTATGGATGACATATAGGAGTCGTGTATTTATCAAGAAATGTCCGCTGAAAATGTTATGACATATCTTTATTGTTATTCGACACTTTCCCATTGCTCATTGATGACGAAACTTGCGATAGTTTGTAATTTTCTTTGATACGGTCATGAGACACAATTTTCATTAATCCTCGCCAATTTTTACTGGGTGAAACGGTTTTGAGAAATAATCCACGCTAAGTGGATGATTAATGTTACATGATACCTACGATGAACAAAAATGCTAAATATGATAAAAAAGTTGTTGATATTATGTCAAAACTTAAGATTGTGACCACCATACCCAAGATGCATTGCTCTCAGCCATTTTCGGACAAACTGCCGCCATGAAGCCCAGAAAAGGAACATTGTTTGAATTTTTATAGGAATTTTTTTTTTGTTACACCCTAAATATGGACCCATTTCACAGTTTACAAAGCCTACAACTATGCAAATATTTATTTAATATAACAAATCTGTCATTTTGACATTATGGAACTTATATAGACTGAAATGTGGTCAAATATGAGTCGCAATTAAAAGTTTTGTAATTGTTTTTATCAAACACATCCTGACTGTCACGTAACATGGATGAGTCCTGATACGAATGATGTAACGAGAACATTTCAACAATATCAAAACTTGTGCGCATACTCTTGTGTTGCATTATCCTGAAATAATACAAAATCAGTCTTTTCACCCTACTCCAACAATACATTTCACTCAAATACGTTTGGTGCAAATTTGCAGGTACTGAAAGAAAAATATTTACATTACATGCCTGATGTAACCAGGACAATTTCGTCGCATTAGTGGTGTAACATGGATGGTTTGGATACATCAACGGTGTAACGTGGACATTGCGTGTTAAAATAAAATAAATTTATGTTATTAATTATTATTGAAAGAATAGTGGAAACAGATAAAGATATGCTTATTCGGGACCATATGTGAAAATATTAATACTATTTGAAGCTAATATGATCAGGATTGAGTGTTTTTAATCTTGTTACATCGATATGACATTTAGCAAATTCTGTCTCATATATTGTCTCGATTAAATAAGTATAACCAATAGGACATTGAAAGTTAATCGTAGGGATCATGCTGGTTCAACAATTATAAGTCTAGACTCCCATTTAAAAAAGCTACGTAAAAGACACAAAGGAACAAGAATTGTCACTAAGAAAAACACTGAACAAGGTTTACCTTACTCAGCCAGATCAGATGAGTTATCCTAATGTCATCTTTCTCTGTCCACAGTTCTGTAACAGTGTAATCCAGAAGACTAATCTTATAAATGTAACCATTAACACAGCCCAGGACTAAATAACCTGAAACAACAACAATAATAACTATAACAACAAAAATTGTAGATTTATAACAGAGGTATATAGCTATATAACATGGCAAAGTCAGATAACTTTATGTGTATACATGTTACAGTTAATCTGTATAATCAGGTAATATGTATATTACTAGAAATATTCAGGTAATATGTCTATTGGTAACTGACATTTAATACAGACTACCTGAAACTTTCAGGTAATATATATATATATATATATATATATATATATATAGATTACCTGATTATACAGATTGACTGTAACATATATATATATATGTGTGTGTATGTGTGTGTTTGAGTGTGTGTGTGTGGGGGGGGCATCCATTCGAGAATCCATCAGGACGTAATTGAAACCTGTGATTTCGAGAGTGGGATACTATGATAATATGGCTGATGAGTGTGCTGTAGCCTTATTTGAACTGTTGTATGTGTGCACTTACATAACAAACCAAATATCTATCTTTTTTGTAGCCTTTATTCAGTAAATTTGAACAATTCTAACCAAAACCCTGAGTGTGACACATTTTCAATATGGCAGTCTATGACCACGCACAACCAGGCCCTCTCACTGGCTATGGCGAGCAACTCAGCACCGAGCACAAGAAACTCATATCCAAAACTATTCAACTTGGATAGGCAGACAATAAAATATGTGGGCTATATTGATGTCAAGAACTATGCAAGAAGACCTTTGTTTTATAAGAACAATACACCAATAATTAATTAGACTTCAACTTTAAGAGGTTATTAAATTGGTTTATGATATTTTTCAAGCCAAAAACATGAAGTAAATCTGGAGAAAAGGTGTTACCTGATAGAAAAGATATATCATAATATATAGCATATCATGGCTGAGTTGACTGTTCTTAAATATATATATATATTTCTGTGAATTTATCCAAAATTTCTGAAAATTACAATGTTTGCTGATATTCATCTGCTTTTGTATTTATTACTGTGCACATTAAATTCACGGTTCTTCTATGAAAGATCTGTTTTGTTTGGTGTACCACATATGACTGAGCTGGTGTGTGTGTGTGTGTGTGTGTGTGTGTGTGTGTGTGTGTGTGCTCATGTATGTGTGTATACATGTGTGTGTGTGCATCTCCAGAATATATATTGCAATGTTGGAGTTTACACAGGGTTTTTGTTATACAGGTAAAGCACATACCATCATTTGAGCTGTCCACACACCAGTGAAGTGCAGATACTATGGTTCTATCTGGTAACTCTACCAATCTCTCTACATGAACAGCACTGAAATGAGCAACAGGTATTAAAGTATTCCTTAAAGCAATGCAGTCATCATTATCAAGAACATGCCAGAGTATTTGAAAAAAGTAATGCCATATAAATATCACACTTTTTAATAAAATAAATATCACACCTGGCTGATGTTGATGTTTCAACTTTCCAAAAAATCACATGACCAGCCTTTGTAGCTGTTGCCAGGTAACCATACTGAATATTATTTGACTTGTCATGGTTTCCTGTCCCGCCGTAGAGATGTGGACTCCAGGCAAATTCTTTATAGGCAAAAATTTGAAAACAATAATGTGCGCTTACCTAACATAAAATTACATACATTATACTCATTTATAAGCAAATACAGTAAATATTACAGCATTAGTTCTCAGATTAACATCAACATTTATATGCTAAATGAGTACCAAACTATTTACCCAGATGCTTTCATCTACTTTTGTAAGTTACCAATTTACAATAGACTCAGCTGTGTGTCTAATATGAAAAAGCACCATAATTTGACTTCTCGCTAACTGGTATCAACATTTGATTGAAAATTTAACTAGAATGATAGAAATCCTGAAAAGCGGGAAAGGAAGTCGGAGAGCAGAGTGAATCATATACACCTGTGTGTGCAGAGGGGAAATTTGGGTTTTGTATATTTTTAGGACAATCTCAGACTACTTTTCAAACCATCAGTTCGACCACTCACCATCGACTTCAAAAGCAACTGATCTGTCAAAGTTTGTTTTCACATCAACATCACTCAGACGTATGATTTGATGTTTTATTGTTCACTATATCAAATACAGTAAATTTAATTTAAAAAAACAATATCTACTTATTAATTGCCAACTTTAATAACTCGTTGTTATCTTTTATTTTAAATAAGGTATGGTGTCTTAAATTTAATGAACATTATCGTTTAAAGATGCTAAACAAATTTTCAATCTGATAGAACAAGAAATACACAAAATAATGATTTTATCAACTACCTTCTAAAAATGTTTCCCACAGCCAAGAAAATATTATTTCTTTTCCAGCACAACATCACCATTTTCCAGGACAAAGCACAGTCATAGAGACTAATTTATACATACAGTAATCCCACTACTGGTGCTGTCACTTCAAAGGTTTATCAGCCGGTTAAAAAGGCTGACTACTGTATAGTTGAAGTGTAAATAACTAAATTAAATTCTGTGTACTGGTACTCTTTCTTCTACAATTGAAGTTTTCTTCTACAGGCATAATATTTATTCATGGGCTTGTTTGTTCTAAGTGGATTTTTTCACAGGCAATATTATTTCCAGGACACCTCTTGATTTCATAAAATTCGAGGACATTTGCAGGACCTGGAAAATGAATTTGTTATTTTCTAGGTTTTCCAGGACATGCAGGTCTTAATTATTATTTTATCTGTGTCATTTAAGCGAAAAATATATCTTTAATAAAAGCTGTGCCAACAGGTACACGTAACCCGAATGCTGCAGATAACCGATACAGATCACCCGATTATCTATTGGATAAAAACATCATGGGTAACACTAAATTGTTAAAGAGGATTTACATCATATGCCCTACTGTCCTATCTTATAGAGAATAAATTAGCGTTTCTCTGAGTTATGAAAGATATATAAAAAATAACTCCCTGAGTATGTATGCTTTCAGGTTATTTCATGCTTCCATCAAATAACCTAGAAAAAAATAATTAGCCTTAAGTTCAGCTGGTTTATATCCGAATATCTATAGTCTCCCATTTTTAGTACTGAACTTTGAATCCTTTCCGTTTCTGGCTTTAACCAATGTCAACAATATCTGTTCTTCTTCAATGAATAACAGTCTTTTATTATGTTTTTATCATGAAAAATGGTGAAAATGTGCAGTGAATAAAAAACAAAATGGTAATAAAAGCTGTTGGGTTCCTCATGCCAATATCTTTACAGGAGTAAATCAGTAACAGTATAGCTTCCAAATGAACTAATGTGCCCTTCAACACTGATTGTGAAGGTTATTATTTTGAAGAAAGAGTGGGTGGTTTATGAACTAGTGAATAAACTATATATATATATATATATATATATATATATATATATATATATATATATATATATATCATTATCACTACTAACATGACCAACCTTAATATTTATGGGAAAGTGGCTGACAAATGTGGCGAGGTGATAAAATTCATTGCAACTTTGTAAAAAAGTAATATTACTATTATTAGGTTAATCTCTAGTTGAGCATGATAATGTTCAAGCTGGCAGCAAATATTATCACTGTTTGTCATTTTAGTTCGCAGAGAAATAAAATAAAGCCACATCCAGTCTGTGATATAATATACATTACAACACAAATAACTTCTAGAGTTTTATGGGGAAAGTGCCATACATTGCAGTGTGAAATTTTCTCTTAATAATTAGTTAGTTGCTAAGGAAAAATGGCACCGAATAATGCCTATATCTCTCACTTCATCCATAGAATTTAATAAACAAAATTCATTGCAATGTTAATACATATATTCAGCCTCTGTTAGTTTAAAATGTAGCATCAGAAAATCTTATATTAAGTCAATGTTTATTCTCATACATCTGTAAAAATAAAATGTCGTTAATACCACTGGCTGGAAGCATTTAGAATTTCTGCTAAATTTTACTGTACTTGTCTCCTGTAATTGGTAGGGGAGACACAATTGTTGCATATCACTGTGAGGGCAATTCCCTATAGAAACGTATGAAGATGCAGGTAACACTGAGATTCAAACCCAGAGCTCAACATTTGCAGCAAAATGCTCTAACCAGAGCAGTGTGGGAGTTCCCTCGATAAAAGTTAAGGAAATGTTCGATGTTTTATGGCCACTTTTGTGCACAAGGTAGGCTAAATGGGCCGAGTGACCTCCAAAGGTAATGAGGCAAAGTGAAAGATGAAACACCCTTCAGGAATAGCCCTCACCGAGATTTGAACTCAGGTGATTGAAATCTGTGGCCAACTGTGCTAACGGTTAGACCATGGAGGTGCCTCTGTAAAGGTTTAGTTTGCAGACTGCAGCCAAGGAAACAGTACATAAAAAATCACTTTGTATGTGTAAGAGTGCTTAAAGTATGACCTTTACTGATGAAGGAATGACATACAAATGACATCTAAGATGGTGAGACTGGTCTTTTACAGTATAGTAACCTGTAACAAACCTGTAACAGACACACTGTACATTCTGTCTCTGTATAAACCAGCAGCAGTCTCCTTAGCACCAGACTTGGATCTGTTATAATGTATCGACTTCATGTATCCAATGAGTACATCTGACAGACATAGCAACTGGAATACAATAAGAGTAGATTCCACTAAAGATAGGAGATCACATATATTACTTTCTGAGTTGTTTGTCTATGAAACATTGTTGTCATAAACTATCACATTTCATTTGTTAACCTAATTTAAAGGTACTTTATACTTTGTCCACATAAAACAACACCTAAATTCAAACTGATCCTCTTGTATACTATATAGGGACATTAGCTTTGAGAAAACTGCAGCATCTTTTTTTATGAATAAGGCCATATTTTTCAGGCCAAAATGCTATATCCTCAAAACAATTTGCACTTGCTGTAACATGGCAATGATGTATGTTAGCTAGTATATGAAAATCTTCAGTGGTCAATCTTATAAGCATTTAGTATAAAGAATAATTTGTTCCATTAAGAAACAGCATAATTCATAAATCAATAATTCTCACATGCCACACATATATCTTATCTTTATTTCCTGTGTGTAATACTTAAAGTTAATAAATGATTTTTTCCAAACATATAATGAACAAATTATAATTTAATATTGACTAAAGACAGATTTATTATAAATACACCCAATCATTCTGAACAGTTATCAACTCATCCCATTTATCACAGCTGTCAAACGAAGCCAATTCTTAACTGTTTATGTATTATAGAAAGCCATATTAACAGCCAGCTGTGTATGTCATTGACCACCAGATGCTGTTATTTTAAAATTGATTGAACAGACATTGTTGTCTTGTCAGTGTTTGAAGCAATACAACTATCATCAAGCTGTATTCTGTATTCAGTCATTATATCTAAACATATACTTTACTATATTTCTCTAGTGTAACATATACTGACATACTTACTAAATTATGCAATTTTCCATATATATATATATATATATATATATATATATATATATATATATATATATCATTTATTAGGGTTCTGCAAAGTGATAGTGAAATTTAAACGCCAACGAAGGACTTCTCCCTAATCTAAACAACTAACACGTTTCTGGCGATGATGACTTCTTTAAACAATTGACATTTTATCCAGGAGACTCACCTCAGTCCACGAGTTCTGCGACTGCGTTCTGCTATATATGGATAGTCTATGATCCAGCGTCAAGGCAACAAAAATACATCTAGAAAATAGCCATCACCACAAATAGTTATCATGAGCAATCATTAGTCGCAGGACAAATTATATGTTTTAAATCAAACCCATAAACAAGGAAGCATGGCATACAATATGATCTAAATTAAAGCCAAGACATTATCTGGCTTAAATTACTAAAAAAGGAAATAAAAACTGATCCCTTTCTTTTCCTTTGGGTTCTTCTTATAATAACCAAGATGATGATGATGATGATGATTGATGTTTTATGGCCACTTTTGTGCACATGGCAGGCTAAATGGGCCGAGCAACCTCCGAAGGTAATGAGGCGAATTCAAAAGATGAAAAAAACTTCGGATATGCCCACGCCGAGATTCGAACACGGGTGGTACTGTGATCTGTGCTCCAGAACACTACAGTCAGACCATGTCTTATAATAACCAAAAAGAACCCGACAAGTCACCCACGTTTAAAGACCACAAGACCATTACCAATATTCTCTTGATGTTTTAAAACAGTATAACTATAAGGATAAGATAGAGCAGAGAATCACAAGGATAAACAATTCGATCAAATATTACACGAAAGAATAATTAGACAATTAGTTGGTACATCAATCAATACAAGTAAAGAGATTAATAAGAATGTCTGTCTTACAAATCTTAAAAGTCATATTAGGCCATTGTTTTTTGAATACTTGTTTTATGGAAATTTTCCTCCCCAAAATTAGGATCGGTGCTAAACTTCCACATTTTCTTATTTTTAAATTTATCATGAATATTTTTAATGTTATGTTAAGGGGGGGGGGGGGTGCTTTCAAGCATCTTCCTTTTCAACATTCTGTATGTGGTTGCTTTCATTAAAAATAAGTATTTTGAATGTCAAAATAAACAATTTGAAGAAAAAAAACGAGGTTAGGCGGGAAAATAGTAATAAAAAGAATAAAAGTCAATTTTATTTCCCAGCAGCGAGTTTCAGCTGTGGTCAGCGGGTTTGTAAAACAAGTATTAAAAAAACAGTGGCCTAAAAATACTTTATTTTCTTTTATAATAAACAGTAAAAGAAACACAATTAAACAATCTGTGCTGAAATTATCTATCCTGGTATCTGTTGGATATGTGTAGATAAAATAATGAGAAACTTCATAATTATATATCATGTACTTGGAATGAGGAATAAAATCAACACAGCAAGTTGATATAATTAGCTAGTTTGAATGACCTATTGATTAATTTTCTTTGATGTTTTAGCATACGAATCTTTAGCAAGAATAACATAAGCAATCATTGTTATTTGGGGGACATTAGCAACAACATTGCCCCAAAATATGTAAAAACAATTTTAATAATAATAATAATATGTGATATTTAAATAGCGCACTATTCAGCCAGAAGCTGCTCTAAGGCGCTTTACAATATTATTTACAACATTATTATCCCTGACTCAGACCTGTATCCACCCAGCACAGATCTCAACTCCCAAGGGAGTATACAACGCATGCGGGCATTATAGGCGCAAAGCGTTACTCAAACACATAGCCATCGTGTCCTGTCTGGTACTCATTTTTTATGGATGAGTGAACCAGTCGCCACATGACGGCATTGCAGCTCACAGAGCCTCGAACCTGTGACCCTTTGGCTACGAGTCCTACGCTCTAACTAACTGTGCTATCACGGCTTAAAATGCTGATTTGTAGTAAAACCCTGCCTTAAATGAAATACTTGAAACTTGTTTACCCTTTAACCATTTGTAATACAATGAATCAAAAATACACTCTGATAATACAGATATTAGTAAATGTGTAAATTTCTACATCAGTTCAGTTCTCACATAGGAGTCAAAGAATGAGGTAAACTTTCAAATATTGGTAAATGTAAACAATACAATATTTTAATTTAATAACTGAGTGATGACACTTCTAGATGAACATAAAACCTTCTAGTCACACCTGGCTAATATAATCTAGTAAAACATTTTAAGTATTTAATTAGAATCTTATCATTTTATACACATCAACAACATGCTATAATTTTACTATCAAACATTGCTAACACTAAAAATACTCAATATCACTTGGAAAGGTAATACTGAAACCTTCATTCACTGGTTACATAATAAACATGTTTAAGACTCAATGCATTGATGCATTTGGAACTTTTGCTTCAGGATATGATCTCACCAGGTCACAATCTACTGTCTGGTGACCTATGAATCCAGGCCATCTCAACACAAGGCTATCATGTGTTTTAGTAACTTTTTATACAGTAAAAGAGAAAAAAGAGATGGTCTTGTTATCTAGTAACCAGCTAACTAGTTTACCTTTTTATGTTGTCCATACCAAGTGGTGACCATCGCACGAGCTTGTAACCCTGACATAATGGCGAATGGCGGTTTAAGCTTCTGTCGTGTATGATCTGCATTGCAACCTCTACAAAAAGTAAATTAAATCAATAATATTAAAACAACTAAAGTTATTTGTAACAGTTATGGAGGATAAAAGCTGAATTTCCTGTCTTCAGTTTCTCTTTTTTTATCGGATCTGACACAGAGGCCCAGTGATAAAAGCTGAATTTCCTGTCTTCAGTTTCTCTTTTTATCAGATCTGACACAAGAAGCCCAGTGATAAAAACAGAATTTCCTGTCTTCAGTTTCCCTTTTTTATCGGATCTGACACAAGAGGCCCAGTGATAAAAGCTGAATTTCCTGTGTTTAGTTTCTCGCTTTTTAACACATCTGGCACAAGAGGTCCAGTGATAAAAGCTGAATTTCCTATCTTCAGTTTCCCTGTTTTTAACACATCTGGCACAAGAGGCCCAGTGATAAAAGCTGAATTTCCCGGTTTTTAACACATCTGGCACAAGAGGTCCAGTGATAAAAGCTGAATTTCCTATCTTCAGTTTCCCTGTTTTTAACACATCTGGCACAAGAGGCCCAGTGATACAAGCTGAATTTCCCGGTTTTTAACACATCCGACACAAGAGGCCCAGTGGTACCTGATCTGGGTATATTATTGCATCAAGTTGTACGTTTTCACTCGTTACTTATTTATATTTTTGGCAGTCCATTTAGTAAATTATATGTAAGGAAATAATCCTCTTTTTTTTAATTATTATTATTTTATATTTCACAATCTCCCTTATTTCATACATATACTGCTAGTCTAAATACAACACACTGGTTATCTGAGAACTGTTTACTTTTCATGATTTCAGTCTATAATTCAGAGCCATGATCATGTTACTGAGGTATGGAGTGTTTCTAGTAGTGAAATAACCAAAACTATTCCATCTGATTCTCACCTTGGTAGGTATTCAATTAACACCGAGTTCAGTACTGAACACCGAAAAAATGAGCAGCGATAGTGCGAGAAAGAAAGAGCTTCTTTCCTGTTCTATATCTTTCAGATATTTGATGTAATCATCTCATTTCCCATCTATGTCAGCTTTTGGCCAAATGTGCTAGATGTGACCAAAGCCAACAAAGCACTAACTACTTTATGAGCAGCACTGCTTTACAAGAACGAGATAGATCAAACAAATCCCAAATGAAACTGAGCTGTCCATGTGTGCAGTTCCTTAATTCAGATGTTTGTCTTGTAAACAGTGGGTTTCAAATATTGTGAAGTTATGATACTTATTGTTGTATATATTTATATTTTATAATCTACAAAACCAAGACGTGTATTGATTTCTCTTCTTATTGTAGGCACATAGGTCTCACCACTAAAACAGATCAAACGATCTTTGGTGTAGACCCCAAACTGCACATATGTATGGAACATTTAGCTCATGAATGAAAGTATTGTATTATTGTACAGTTTGAAATAAATATTGATTGATTGATTGATTGATTACCTTTAAATCTCAGCAGGATTTGCTAGCAGCAGTCATAGAACACCCATAAAAAAGAAGCTTAAATATTAAAAGGTAGAGGACACTGCAAGATATGAATATACAGATTTCCCATAATTTTTAATTGGCATCACAGACATATTTCCACAACCAGATGATCAACAAAACTTGAAAATTCATGTGTTGAAAATTTATAATATAACTGAAGTACTCAGTATGGTACAGCTATAACGTGGTATCTAATGAATGTGAAGAAGACATCACACTATCAAACATGAACTATTACCATAAATCCTGTCACTTGCCCTATCATTTTTTTTTTAAACTGCTAAAGCGAAGTGTTTCCAAATTTATTATCCTAAAAATCAGAAACTGTCTTTAAATCCCACCTAGATTCAGTTATGCCATGAAGTAATTTCAGTAATGGTCTATTAAAAATGTAACTTCATCATGATATATTTTCAAAATTGAGGCAACAAAAAGAAAACTAGACAACACAAACATTAATATGAACAGAAATTCTCTCATTTAATAGCAGTAATTTTGAGGCTTTATTTGAACAGAAATTTATATATTTAGAGTCCAAATGCCATTCTTTTATGTAGAGAATTGGCAAGGTTTAGCAACACCCAGTAAAAATCACTGGTGAAAACTGGCAAAACAGACAAAAAAGTTTAACAATTTTTCTTGTTATGTTTGTTCAAAAAGCTTTATTCAAATAGCCAAAATTAATATACTGCCCAATTTTGAGGTGTTATCATTACCCTCACTGAGCTCCCACATAATATATACAATGCCGAACTGGTAGCATAGTTGACAATAGATCTATAGCGCCTGAGTTCAAACCCTGGCTGGGCTACATTGGAAAAATTCACCTCATTACCACTGGGGGGGGGGCACTCGGCCCATTTAGCCTACCTCATACACAAAAGTAGCTGTAAAATAGCAACATTTATTTTTATTGCCATAATGCAGCCTAAATTTGGATAAATTCAGTGGGTTCTCAGTTGACACTCCCAACTAACTCCGAGCAATAATACCAATAATCCACATTGTTATTATAAAAGGTTATCGGTGCTTATTTGCTTGACATTAAAACTTATAAACTTATTTAGCAGGGTTGAAAAAAATTCAAATGTTTTTGAATAAATCGAATAAATCAGATTTATTTCAATCAAATTGATTTATTTTATTTTTTCAACATTCTCAACAATCTCATAAGAAATAATATGTAATCCTGAAAATAAATAAATATATGGAATATCATAATATACCCAATACCCATTTCTAAAGAATTAAAGCAAAGCAATTATGTACAAATTTAAATTTTATTTTAAAATACATACAGTATCAAGTATAATAGGAAAAAAATGATATCAAGATTTTTTCATGTTGATTAAATCAACGCCAACCCTGTTGATGATGATGATAATTGATGTTTTATGGCCACTTTTGTGCACAAGGTAGGCTAAATGGGCTGAGCAACCTCCAAAGGTAATGAGACGAAGCGAAAGACGAAACAACCTTCGGATATGCACACGCCGGGATTCGAACACATGTGGTAGTGATCTGTGGTCCAACACGCTACCATTAAACCATGTAGGCGCCCCAACGCCAACCCTGTTATTTAGACATCTTAAAAGCCTTAATCTTAGTTATTACTGAAAGCCAGAAGGTGCCAGTATGGCGACAGGTGACAGGCCTAAAGCCCTAATGTAGACACATTTCAATGAAGTTGTTGTTGATGGCAAAACGCACATGTGCAAAATGTGTTTCTTTTGGTCATCAGTTATGCAACAAAGCACAAAGCAGCTTGTTTGAAAGCTCATTTTAAGAGGTTACATGTTAAATATTGATTACTGATGCCATTGATCATTTGGATGGCAAAAACAAACTCTGTGTGTAGAGTAGTATTATGTAAAGAACTGCATGGTCAGCATTTTTCACGTGCAATAAGCACCAATCTTTTTGTGATAATAAGACTGAAATAAAAAAATCTAAAATAATTCTATGATTAAAACAGTATTCTTTAACAGACGTGGGGTCAATTCAATTCCGGACGTGATGGCAATTTCAATTTAACAGTAATTTATAAATTTGGAATTGGAATCATTTAATTTTTTAATTCAGAAATATTTCTTCTATGACAATCCTACTTGGAATATAAATTATTTAGAGTAGGTATTCCAAGTAGGTACTCAGAGTACCTACTCATGGTAGTAGGTACAAATAGAGTAGGTTAAAAAAGGAATTGGAATTGATATATTTGATGGGGAATTAGAATTGACCAAATGGAACTTAGTGGAACTGAAATTGACCCCAAGTCTGTCCTTCAAAATAATTTTGTTTAAACAAACAAGGAAGCATACCTTCATTGTAAAGCTTAAAACAGTTGATTGCAGTATCGTGTGATATTCCGACATCAGGTTTATATGGCTGACAATGTGGTGGTATCCTTGTAACAGTGAAACAGAATTGATCCACATGAAGCACTTGGTTTTGGACAAAATCCTGGAATACAGCAGTTTATACACTTTATAACCATTTCACATTGTTACAAACCACTTAAATTATATTAAAATAATATCAGTTCTACTTTAAATATACTATCTTACATCATGCCTAAATCATGTCTTAAAACTTTGCTGAATTAGCTAAAATCAACTTATCAACTTAGTTCAAGATTTGCATAGAATTGTGTGGCTTCACTTTTCCCACCTTATTGTGCTGACCCCAATCAAATTCATGGGAGATATGTCAAATACGTACATTGTACTTTGTTGGGGACATATTTCAAAATGATTAATATGACCAATACATGAAATATTACATATCAATTAACAACACACTTTTACTAAATTTGTGACATCCGATGAAATTTTTTTGACAACTTTTGTTAATGAAATTAGGGGTGTATCTGTATCTGACATATTAAGTGTGTCAAGAACCTATTTTTGACAGCCAGATGAAACCATGGTTAAAACTGTCAGTGTTAAAAAACCTGCTCTGCAAACAATAAAATCAAATTACTCTAATCTATAACTATATATAAACAAAACAAATCATAAAAAATATTCTTTAAATGTTACTGTTTAAAGCCCACTTTAGTCTACATGGTAAGCTAAATCGACCAAGTGAGTTGCAATGGTAATGAGACAAAGTGAAAGACAAAACATCCTCCTGACATAATTCATCCAGGATTTGAACCCAGAGTGTTATAGATCTGTGGTCAACCATGCTAAAAATTAAGCTTGGAGGCACCCAATGATCATAATAATTTCAAGCTGTGAGGTAGGTGCTTAAAGCAGTAGTGAAGTGTATTAACATGGTTAATATTCATAAAGATAACAAAGTGCTTTAAGCCTAAATATAGTATATTATATATATATATATATTAGGTATAGGGTCAAATACAATTGTATATGAAAGTATTTAAATACTTTTTTCAAGTATATATATATATATATATGTATTTGAGCTTACCATAATGAAAAGTATTTATATTTAAATACTTTCACAAAGTATTTGATTTCTTCAAATACATTAAAATACTTTTCTAAAATTATTTCATAATTTGATCTGTCACCAACATGATTTGGTTAAGGAAATAATCTGATCACTGAATTGCACACAACCATGAAGGAATTGTCTTCTCTCTGTGATCATAAAGAATTGCAATTAATGATATCTTTGATATAATGACTTCAGGTGGCTTCCTTGTCAATCAAAGGGAGATTATTCTCAATTATATGTAGTATAATTAGAAGGGATCAAAGGATAATATAAAACATCTTGTGGGTAAATCCAATGAACAGATCCCATCTTTCCCATAAAAGGACTAACCTTCCAGCATATACCATACATTATTCCAGCTGATACACCCTGACATTCCTACAACTTTCTGCACTTATTAAATATTTGAGACTTAGATTCAGAGAATTTAATTACATCCAAAATGGCTGGAAAAGTACAAGCATTGCCCTGCACAAATATCAGCTTCCACCAAGGTTACATCTGCTACTCTATGTCAAGGTAAATTTATTTTTATTTATTTTGTTCGTCTGCACCAGTGGAAAGACTGTTCAGCATAAGTGGCAAGATATTTTGCCCAGATAGATGTCATCTGACTGGTGAGAATTTTGAACATCTTATGTTCCTCAGGTGTAATCAACAAAAAATTCATAAATTGATATGACAAATCTAGTTGATGCTGTCATGTTATGTGTTTATAACAAATAAAAAGCAAAGGAAAAACAATGAATTTGTAATACATCCAAAAATATTTATATTTAATTACAATTACAAATTAATGTATTTGACTAAAAGAAAAGTATCTGTATTTAAATACACTTCAATGATATATATATATATATATATATATATATATATATATATTATATATATTGTAATTTTGTTTATCAAAGCGGTAACTGTTATAGATGGCCCCAAAAGTGAGACAGGGGCACTATCAGGGTGAGCGATAATAAGGAATCCATGTATTCACCTCGTTTTGAACCATCCTTTAAGATTACATACAACTGTTTATTTCATAAATGTTCCAAGTAATTGTTTAATTATTTGTTGACTTAAACATAAATAATACCTCAGTGTTTGTGTGGAAAATAAAATTTTCTGCAAAATTGGGCAAAAAGTAGCAGCCATCTTGGATTGCTGAGATTCATCCCCCAGAAATAATACATGTTTTACAGATGAAGGTAATAACTATATGAAGCAATAAATTAACATTTATAGGTGCATGTGCACAAATAAACATCCATGAAAATGTATTTCAGGCCATTTCACAGAAAAATGCTGTATATTATGTGTTTTACATTACAAGAACATATTAAACAATGGCCTATTTACAATTCCCAATCTCCAACAAATGAATAGGAATTTGTGTTGTATAACTGATTTCTGGCATTGGATTTCATAAAAAATACCTGTGTATAATCAGTGGTTTTATATATGTGAAATTAAAGGCTGATTTGTACTGTAACAAGTTAAATTATATGACATAATCATGCTATGTATTGCTACAAAATCTGTTATATACTGAATTTTTCAACCAAGATGATGGCATGCAGTCTTTTCAATAGCAGTTGACATCCGACGCTATATATTGTCTATTTTACAGTCCCTCGTTGCTTATTTTATAGGCAGAAAATCATTGGCTATTTTGGTTTTGGTGAAAAAGTGGCCTAGAATGCACGAAATACTCTATTCTCCCAACTTTTTCAGGGAAGAGCCTCTAACCCCACCCCTTCCAATGGAGACGGACCACTACTGTGTTAGTGTGACTACTATTACCCTATGGCCAGGCCTTCACTAACCCCCTTCCCCATACTAATAATGCCACAGCTATGACGTGGTGTTTTTACATGCCACCACAGGTGAGTTGCTGCCTACTTTTTGTAAGGGGTCATCTACTCTATTCCCTAATGAATAAGCTGGGCAGGTTGTTGAATTCTTTTGTCATTTTAAATTAAGTATCACAATCTATAAAAAAATATTAAGTACATCTGCACACAAACTAATTATACTTTTTATATATTAATTTTCACTATTAGTGTGATCATGCAAGTGTCAGATGTTTTAAAAATTGCAACAGAAGCAAACCTATTCTGCTTTCAGAAGACCTCAGATTAGTAATAATGGGCCTGTTCATGGCATGTATAATTTATCTTTGAGTTTGCCATGATCATGTGATGAAAATGGGCCCTACCTTACAACACAATGTATATTTGATAAAGAATATTTCTTTTAATAAAAAATAGGATGTTTCACTTTGATTATAAAATTAATTAGCTTCCTTACATTCAAGTTTAGTATGGTACTACATACCCATTATTTACACACACAGTGTCACCTACCATACATTCTTCTGTCACCTAAAATCACTACCTGCTGTGAACAAAATGAGACATATCTTCCAGATCTGTCTTTGCCCCATTTATTCGCTATGGATATAGTGTAATGGGAGCTAGTTTGACTTTGTTCAGTTTGATGCTGTCATGGACCAAATTCACCCATTTTGGCTATTACTGCATTAGTCATTTAATACTAACCTACTAACTACTTCATTATATGCAATCATTAATAATTTAATATTTCACCCCTCCAAATTTAGTTCTTGGTCACAATTTCATGTGATTATTTTTGGCCAGCATCATAACATTATTAATATTATTTAATTATCACATTTTTTTACATATTATATTTATTATCATTATGGTCCTGGACATGATAAACTCGAAGGAAATTTAAAGGCTGTATAACTACATCAGAAGTCATCACACGATGAAGAGATAACGGAAATTGGGGATAGTTGCCTAAGCTTGTTCTCGTGTACTATTAAAATGACACAGTTCATGAGCACTAAATATATAACCTGTTAGAATGGCTGATTTGAACGTGCCTAGAATAAACAACGTAAACATTCTGATATGGATTGGGCGATAAAAGGAGACATTACCAAAACTTGTATGCCAGTTTCGGTTGCTATGGCAATTTCACAATTTGCCGATATACTCAAAGCGTCATTACTGCAAACTTTTGTACTGAGACTGAATGTTCTGGCTATAGTCGTCATAGTAATTGATTAGTGTGATGAACATTATAATGCATCCAAAATCCCCGCTACACCGTGTGCGGCCATGTATATAAATTCACTCACTAGGGGCGCTGACAGTCGTAAGCATAACGGTTTTAGTTGTTAAGGTTAAAATTGTTATCATTTCACGTTGTAAAGTATTAGAAGAAGAATTTTTCAGAGCTGATGCACTTATAATAACTGAGAATATTTATTATAACATCATCATCATTACTAGAGAATGCGTATTATATCATCATCATTACTAGAGAATTCTTATTATGATATCATCGTCATCATTATTATTACTGGTAAACGTACAAAACCCCACTCGGACAAAACCCCACTTTAAAAACACACTGGTATATGTATGTATGTATGTATATATATATATATATATATATATATATATATATATATATATATATATATTATAATTGTCACAAATAATAGAAGGACGAGAAATGTATTTGAAATCAATCAAATAAAATACATATAATGTGAAACAGATCAAATGCATCTAACATAAACTGTACCAACGCTTTACTTAGCCAATCGCACACAGTGTATAATGCCTCGTAATGTTACTTCTACTGACTTTAGGCCATCTCGACGGTCAACACACATGTTTCGCATATTAATCTGGAGCTGACGAGTCTATCTCACATATTTCTTGGTATACATGTAGCCCTCATGTATCAACTACAAACCACCTTGTGGTTAGTGATGATCTCCATGTTTATCAAGTTATATCTTATTAGTATCTTTGTAATTTAATATCAGTGAATGAGAGCTATCAGAGTATGATGATTTTTCCTGTTTGTTGTTTTGTTGTTCGGGGAGAATCCCCAGGCTGTCGCTTATTCGGCACAGCCTGTACGTGGGAGTGGTTGAGAACTCCTCCCCCACTACTCACAGGGGAGCAGTACGGAAAGATGGAGCCGAAATACCCTGAGGGTGGTCACTGCCAGAGTGTTTTACGTCCTCAGGGGGTTTTAACGCCCCCCCCCCTTTATTTTTAATAGTTTTTTAATAATTTTAATAATTTTAATATTTATTATAACATCATCATCATCATCATCATCATTACTAGAGAATGCTTATTAAAACATCATCATCATCATCATTATTACTAGAGAATGTTTATTATAACATCGATGTTATCAAGGTCTATCTATTTTCACTAGAATCATCATTGTTATTATTGGTATTTATATCTCTTTATTTGTTTGTTTTACCTTTAATTAGAGGTCCGTCTGGTCTGTTGGTAGATACTTTACATGATAACGTCATTTTATATTGACTAAATTAGTAACACATGTCTATGTGATGACTCCAGCAGGTCTTACTTGATACTGAAGTACCTGTCTCTTATCTCTGTTAGCAGTAAAAGGTGCTTCAAATAGTCTGGTAACATTACTCTCTCTCTCTCTCTCTCTCTCTGGGTGTGTGTGTGTGTGTGTGCGTGCGTGTGTGCGTGTGTAAACCATAGAGTGATTTATAGACTCAGGTATATTTATATGCGGACCACGGTTAATTGACGCTGCAGTCTACATTGAACTGATTAAAATAAACGGGGAAGTTAAGAACCCCCCCCCCCACCCCCGATGACGTAATACACTCTGGCAGTGGCCTCCCTCGTGGTATTTCGGCTCCAACTTCCCGTACTGCTACCCTGTGAGTGGAGGGAGAGGGGATATGAACAACCACTCAATAAAAAGGGATCACACTGGAAATAAGTGCTTACGCTTTCGTGTGCTATCCCTTTATCATGGTCACAGATCAGAAACGAAAGAAAATCAATCAATCAATATTTACACACTCACACACACACACACACACACACACACTTGGGAAGAATAAACACAGACGTCTCGTGCCAAAGTACCTTGCCTAATATTATTTATATATAATTCAATTACACATTGATTATAATCAATTATACGATGATCAATCTACAACTATTCTCAATCATTAAACATTTTTAAACGGGCGTAAACATGGACAGCAACCTTACCTTAAACCGCCACTAATAGATTATTACCTATAGTGACTCACCTTCCTCTATTGAAAATACTTATTCTAGACTGACGCCATATGTGGTGATAATAAAATAAGGATTAAATATTTAAATGATCAACGGATTGTGGAGAGAAGCCAACATCTGTAGTTAACATCTAGGGCAGAATACTTGAAGAAAATGACCATTCAGCTCAGAACGTATGAATCTAGAAATACAACGAATGTAAGTATATTAAAGATTATTATTCTTTTTATTATTCTTATAGGTCTCAACATGTCGTACATTGTGAAAGCAGAACAAATGTAAGCAAACTATTTACATATATGAAAAAAGTTTTGTTGTTGTCTTTGTTTCAAAACGTTATTAGAGACATCATGTAAATCTGTAATATTTAGGCATTAATTTATTTACAACTATTATTTAAATTATTATTATTATTATCTTGTAATCTTGACTTTATTTATATTAAATTTATCAGTTAATCTTTCTAAAACCTATCAGCATTGATGATACTATTCTAAGCCGGTTCCTGGCTATAGGCTGCTAGCTGGTAATGTGGCTTCGGATGACTGTTCCTATTTTCTTCGCTGTTTAATATATACTAATATATCAAAATATTGTAAGTTGTGACATGTGTGAATTTGGAGCCAATCGTTCACGTGATGTTTACTAAACTGATTCAGTAAGGATAGGAATCACACACACACACACACACACACACACACACACACACACACACACACACACACACACACACACACACACACACACACACACACACACACACACACACACACACACACACACATGTATATTAAAATTGTTCCATATTATTATTATCATTATGGACGATGCAGATTAACATGTCAAGACGCTGGACTATGACAGAGTTATGGATCTTCGGTTTAACAATAATCTCAAGCAGCTATATCTGTCAAGGGAGAACGACACTCGACGGATTCGGTGACAAAGTTCAGACTGAGGGACGCCGAGGTAAGTGTATCTCATGAATAGATCAAATATACAGCCAGATACACCGAATAGAGGTATGTCTGAAGACCGATAGGATCGACTGGATACTGAAGCTTCGTTTCGCGAAATTCTATCCTGGATCGTAGTTCAGGTGATGTAATTCTTGGATCCCCATCAGTAGATAATCGGTTTGGAATGTTGAACTTGGGCCACTTCTCTCTCGAATCTGATTCAGTTCGTTTAGCTATAAATCAGAGTCTATAAGAAATAGATAACCACGTGTTAGGACACTGCTACGTGTTCAAGAATCTACATACTGCATATAATTCTCTTATAACATAGATAGCGTGCATGCCATTGTCAACGTCTTCCATCTTCCATTATAGATGGGTGCTAAATCTGCCGATTATACGTTTAAGTACTGAAGACATGTAAGACTACTGTAAATCGGGTTAATTTGGCCAAGAAGAAATTGTTAAGAAACTGTGAGTCAGTAAGAAAATTAGCTATTTTCCTATTGAATATAAGCTCCCATAACTTGAAAAGCTGTCACCCAATGGTTCTATGCATAGGATATAAAGTTATATACAGAAATAGTACAGAATAATTTTCTTCAGGGGTACAGTTGTTATTGTTGAAATATTTAGCCTCGGGGCTGGTTACATTTGGGACATATGACTGGAGGGGGGGGGGGCGATCGACTAAAGAAACACACCCCATAAATGCAGGTACGAGCCGGATTCGAACCCATAGCCTGAAGGTAAATAGCGCAGTACTGGAGGTTTATAGCGCAGCGCTCGTCGGAAGTATAGATTTATGTGTGTATGTGTGATGGCAGGAGTGGAAGAATGAAGGTCAAACACTGGACAAAGCATACTTAACCCATTACCCACGGTTCTTGCATGGGGCTGTATCTAGGCCATTCCAATCAAACAATTAACCATTCTCCTACCTTTAAGGAACTGATAATGATTACAATGATTTTATTTCGATCTGCCTGTCCATGATCTGGCCAATATTTCCAGACATATGTAAACATATCAGGTAAACATTAAATATTAAAATTAAAGTACAGTGATTGAAATTGGGCGACAAATGTAGCCGAAGCTGTCTTCCCATTGGCCCTAAAATTATATATATATATATATATATATATATATATATATATATATATATATATATATATCAGTTGACATATTGTATTAATAACTACAAGTACACATATATCCAGGATATTTTTATTAGAGCAATATACGGTACAATCTGTGCTAAACTGGAGGTACCAGATTTGAATGATTCTATAAATATTCCTAACCTTTATAAATTCCGTTTCTGACTTTCAGAAGAGATGAATAATATACGAATTTATAGTCATTTAGTTCCCCCCGAATTTATTTCTTCAAGCAGACCAGGTTTTCTCAATTAACTTCATCAGTGTCAAACGATCATTATTGACGGTCAATATTTAATTTATCATAACAGAATTTAATCAAATAGATATTTTACTGCCAAATTCATTCAAATTCAGCCTAATATCTTCAAATCTGTACCTAACCTATCATCATCATCATCATCATCATGAGGATGATGATGATAGTAATAATAATAATAATCATAACTAGGACGATCAGGGCGAAAGGACTTCAGTATTTAAATCTATTAACTATTGTCGTTTTTTTAAATATTAACACAGACACTTCTCAGTCCGTTGTTTTCTCTGCAAGGCGTACAGTTGACCTTGGGCCGGTCATCCATGACACAGCCTTGACCTTCGATCGGATGGCCTTGAACGTTGGCGAAGCATTCCACCCAGAGATGGCCCGGTTCGTTGCCCCATTTACGGGACGATACTTTTTCGCCTACACATTCCGCGGTCAGTACGGCCATCTGGATCTAAAGCTGAACGCCCGAACCATTCGGCCGGATGTGGCTGAGAAATCCGGACGGTCAAAATCGGCTAAAAACACGTTAGCTATCTGGTTAATGGAAGGTGACAACGTTTGGTTTGTATTAAGAGTGACAGGTGTCTATGCCAGACTTGACTGTACGCTGTATACTTGCCAGTTTTCGGGTTATTTGCTGACGAAAGGAGAGAAGCGAAATTATTAATGAGCTGATATCCCTGGATGAGTATGAGGATGATGATGCAACGTTATGTAACACTGATGGCGGTTATTGTTTATTATAATGTATCCGTCGAAATAAATACTGACCAAATCCGTTGATATAAGAGTATGTTTATTTGATATAATTCCATGTTTTATACTCTCTCTCTTTCTCTCTCTCTCTCTCTCTCTCTCTATATATATATATATATATATATATATATATATATATATATATATATATATTCCCGACTGGCTTGAGTCTAAATCGGTGTTTCATGTTATTGTTTTGGCCGATTCGGCTTATCATACGTCAAAACATATCTCTAGAACAACAACGATGATATTTTTATATCCGATAAAGTATATTTTTGGCGACTTAGCGAACTCGTTTGTGGAGCTTTAGTTTTGTTTGTATGGTGATGAGATAGAACCATCTTTGGCCTGGAACTAGTAAGTTTGTAGCTTCAATATACTTTTGAGAGAAAAGGCGGGTAGGTTCCACTACATATTGATTAAGTACCTGAAACAGCTACTCTACAATTAGAGCACCCACCGAGGGTGCCAACAATTCTGCGAGAGGTGCCTGCATGGGTTTTGGGGTATTCAAGGGGTAAGGATATTCTCGAGCCTCATATAGGAACATAAGCAAGACCGTTTTCCGGATGGAAATGTCGGAAGAGGGTAAAAATAAGCTCACCTTCCAGAATCACCACAGGAAGCTCCCTTACCTCATTCATGATCTACGCTCACTTTGAAACGCTGACGACTAAACTGGCCGACCTAGAACTTGATCTAAGCAAGAGGAATACCCCAAAACTACAGGAACACGATACCTGCGGACATTGCTATGTCGTAGTCTGCTGTGATGGCATACAAATATTATCCGTGGTCTACTGGTGGCCGAAAGCTGCGGATAACTTTCTACGGGCTATTCTGGTGGAAGAACGCAAGATCGAGGCGACGTATACCAATTGGAAGTTGTGGTGGTGAAACACGAAGATTGGCGCGCCTACACCATGAACGTCAACTTTATGGGTGAGAAAAGTCGATGAATGGAGACTCCGTCCGCGACTACTGCCACATTACGATATAGGGGATCAGGCCACAATTCCTGTAACCTAAAGCAGTGGCTTAACTCCAAGACGGCCACCATATCAGTCAATTTTCTCAATCTGTAGGCCATCTTCTCATAGAAACAACAAGTAAGGTGGGAGGGGGGGATCTAGAGTATCCCCAGCAACACCTCGTTCTCCGTTGGAAGTTTTGCATCACAGCCCGATATGACCATGTGGAAGAGAAGCGAGAGTAAGATCAGCAGACCTGCATAAATATCAATGTTACAGTAATAGGAATCACCCATTGAATTATAATCTATGTGATCATTAATTAAATCCATTCACATCGTCATGTCAGATGAACAAGTTTGAACAAGACAGGCCGGACCATGACAGTCATGGAAATCGCGCTGAATGTTATTTAGTTTAGTGTCATATATCTGTTGGATGAAGTTTATGCCATTCCTATTAAATGACAAATTATGATCTGGAGATCACAAACCCTTAATGGACTATAATTAAAATCCAAATATACGTGGTAAATTACCTATGTAGTACTTGTCAGTAAGACATTTATCGGCCACTATACGCGTAAATCTCCACGCAACACAGTGATTCTTAGACTTCTAACCCGAGACCGTAGTGTGAAATTCAGCCGCATGGTGGGACGATCTGCAATGAATTGTCTTCCATCCCATCAGCTACACGGTTGGGTTGTACAACATAGAGGCCGGGAAGTTCTCGTAGAGGGAAAACCAAGACCCTCCAAATACCTCCGACATCCCTCGGAGTTCTACAGCTACACTGTTATTTCCCTGTTAACATGAGCATCTACGGGCCGGGTCCAGATTCCGAAATGCTTGCAACGAAGAAATGTGTATAAAACACCTACATAGATACCCTGAACGCCGCTCCTGATGCTGAAGATCGTTGCAGGGGTATTCACGGTGGAAACCTCTGCCACACCTGGCCACAATACTATTGTTACGCACACCTGGATAGCAGACATAACTATTGAAAACCCTGGGATAAGCACTCTAAACGGGAACCTCACCATCGACATTGGCATCCTCGCAGATCTTCTCTTTCCCCTGAGGCGGAATCCTCACCAGGAACAGCATAGACACGGAGAGGAATACCAGCTGGAGTGGAATAGGAAAGGAAAGATGGAGCTGCTGCACGTTGACGAATTGGGCTTTAGAACGTTCACCGGCGAGTTCATCTTCGGCGCCCATGATATACTTACTTCACTTGGTGGATACATCGTGCCACCACCAGGCAGAGGTCTCCTGATGGTGTTGGCTGCACCAATAAAAAATTTCAAATTAAATATTATTGTGAATGATGGAAGTACGATGCATGATCTCTGCAACCTTCATTTTCATATATCCGTTAGAGCCCGGCTACAGCACGATTGAACAGAAACCCTGACGCATTGACCTGAAAGAAAACTAGACCGAACACGGCAGCCGATTTGATGGCAAACAGGTCCCAACTTCCGGTCGTGGAAAAAAGGAACGCAGACTGCAAAATCGGGTTTATAAACATGGTGAATTATTGTTGTGTCGTTGGTTGCATACGCCGTGGGAGTAAAAGTAATACAAAAAGAGTATCTTTTCATCGGTAAGTATAAGGAACACATTTAAAATAGCTGTTAAAGCTTAACTATTATTATTATATTTAGCCTGTTCAACAACCCCCGGCCTATCTCTGGCGTTTAATCCCAACTAGACTAGATCTACGGACTTACATAAAACAATATTTACATATTTCACTTTGGCATATAATAGGACAGGAATAATACAGATTATCTGTACACACAAATTATAATTCACACATCACAATAAATGTCCGTATTCGTAGGTTCAATGGTCTTGATGCAGTGTTGTTCACGATCCGAGGATCATCATCGTAGTGCCAATCGTGATGGGATTTGAAATTGTGGTCATGACCTCTAATGTCCTCAATGTGGCTGGCAAATTAATAAGTCGCCGCCTTGAGGTCAAACGCAAGCTTGACATCATCGTATAACATGTGTGTTCGCTGCCCTGGTCAGTGGGCAAATCTTAAAGGAAAGGTTTAAGCTAATTATTGGCGAGGTTTCTAAGCGTGGATTATTCGGTATGGTAGAGTCGAAACCCTGGCAAGTTTCAGTACGCCCTAGTACACCACTTAACCGACAAACCTTTGTCATAATGCACAATATCCGATCATATTTAGGGTGGGTGTTCTCGGCGCCAGACCAAAAATATGGATCCAAAGGGATTTACCTCGTTTCCAAAATAGGTGATCAATAAGATCTAACTCCCATCAATGTCAGCATTAATATAACTTATTTTCCCGTACACTATTATTACATAAGGAAATATTTGGAGAGGTGCAAAATGTATTTAACTTACATGTGCTACTGCCTTCAGGAAAATAATCACTATAGTCTAGACCTAATAGGATTTGGTAAATTAATATAATATAAAGTGTGATGGATATAATGAGAAATAGAAACCCATCAAAGATATTGTTATATCTCCTGTCAGATTATCCAGATCCAGAACTCTCAAATAAAGAAAAACGATTTCTATCGATTAAAGTTTAAATCAAGAGTATTCTGCCTCGGACAAAAATAGAAGATTTATTCTCATTCAAATCCCAGATATAGACTATCAATAGGCATATTTATTAAAAATCTGAACATGTATAATAAAAAGGCTATAGACTAGACCACTTTAAAATTTTTATAAACAAATATATTATTTTAATGGAAGTCGACGTGCCCAGACCAGCATGTGTCTTCCGGTTTAACAAGGGAGATAGTCCCCCGGATGTTTATCATATTTTGATGGCGTTTCTGCTAGTGCCTGTGTTGGTGTGAGAACTGATTTACAATGAGGACGAATTAATATGGACCGATCAGAATAAAACCCTTCATAAAATGCAAAACCAAAAGAAAAGACCCAGTAATTTACTCCAACGACTCCAACATCAGGCAACGAGATACAATCGATGTATACTAACAGCTTTCAAGTGTGGACTATGAATGAGGGTCGGGGTCAAGCTCTCGAGGGTGAAACTGGAGCCACGACTACTCGACGAACAATGCCAAATATCCGAATATGAGCCAGAAGTATTTGAATTACGTAGATTGCGTTTGCTTTGCAGATTTGTGATATCAAATCCGAGGTTCAAGAAGATCGAGGACGGTCGAAATTAGGGATTAGGATTACAGTTGGGCGTATCTGTAGTGAATAATATAGGAAGAACACTTGTAAAAACTAGTAATAATGATTATCAATTGACAACATACTGACTCCTGATTGGCCATAGATTTCGAATACGTTATTTAAATGAGTTGGTCTGTACAGAGTACAGTACAGAGTACAGTACAGAGTGCGCAGTTTGTTTATATTCAAAGTACCCTTGGTCGTTACTACATCATGATGCCATTTACAAAGACAATGGAAAAATTGTCGTTCCGACTATCTGATGAAATCTCAACATTACAGGGTTTCGTTAACATAAATTTAAACAACTAAGAACCTAACCTTAGAGTTCAAAGTTGAATTTCAGTTAAATTGATGACAAATCACGTGACTTAAATGAGTTGCGAAATCTAAGTTTTTATTTAAAAGGTTTGGCCTAATTAAATTCCAGTTGATAAAATTATAATATTTTTTCGACTTTCCTCTGTTACTGTCCAGGATATTTATCCAATGCCAATTAATTGAAACCGATTACTCGTGTCGACCTGAATAATAGATCGATTTTGATAGTTAGTTTTAATAGTTTTTGAAACAATATTCCCAGCAAATATAAATGCATAATACTCAGCAATAACAGAAAGCAACAAATTATTGGATGTTGTGACGGTAATCTAAAGCCATTATAATAGTAGTTTGCCGATACTACATATATATCGCGCCATAAGGACATAATGCTGACATTTATCATGCCGACCATATTATGAACGGTGGTGATGAAGCTATACGATTATTGGTGTTTTAGGGCCACTTTTATGCACATGATAGGCCAAATAGGCCGAGCGACGTCCGAAAGTAATTAAGTGAAGTCAAAGATGAAACACCCTTCAGATATGCCCACGCCTAAATTAGATCTGTAGTCAAACACACTATCGTTCGACTACGGGTAAACGTACGAAATAATTATTTAGGATGATAAACATCCGAATCTCGGTGTTATTAGTCAAATATTTCTACTCCAACGAACTTAAAATTTCCATAATTTATGTTCTCTGTGTTAAGATATTGTGGTCACAATCGAACAAATTTCATGTTTTGTGGGATTGTATAAGTTTCATATTTAAAAAGCCTTACTCCTAGAAGATACAGAAAAAGATAAATTATTTATTTAATAAAGTATGTACGAACTAGATACTTCTCCATTAACGATTAAATTTACTTCTTGTATTCGTGAACATTGGTCACCATCATAAATTTATTCATATTACACATAGAACAAACTCAAAATGCGAGATAACCATTCAACTGACAAGTTTGTTGTCTAACAATCTACCGAAAGACTTAATAAATGAAAGGCCCGTTCTAAAATATATATCTTGTCTCATTATAATTTACCAAAGCTCTGGATCAGTTGGCTCCAGTAGAGCAATACCACCACATGGCAGGTTAAGGTGGACAAAAGTTTCCCTCTCTCCCTCCACAAATTTTAGCATTATGATGATTAACTTGTACATATATATTATTTCTCGTAGTTAGTGTAAGTTAGTACTCTCTTTATAATATGGTAAAAAGAAATATTGTAAACAAAACGTGTCATGAATACAAAGTGTGTACGATTACATAATGTATGTTTGTTAAATAATTGGTCAATTAAGACATTGTACAATATTACACAATTTATATTTGCATATATCAATAAAGAGAGTTGGGACATAAGTATTACGTTTTGTTGAATTTAGCATTAAGAAAGGGATGCTCGATAATGGATCACAACACGGTGTATTGCTGTAATGTAAAAATCATCAGATCAATGTCAGAAATAAACTGTTTTAACCTGACAAATTCTACCAACCTGCAAACTCGTAATATTGATTTTGTTAACAAAATTATAACACTTTTTAAACAATCTTACCCAAAACTCAAAGCCATGATGATAACGGAACGTATATTTCAGGTGTTTAGTTTTTATCTAGGTGTGTAGTTTAGAAGAAATTGCGTTGTATCGGGTGACGATGTATCGAATGGCGTTGTATTGAATGGCGTTGTATCGAATCGTGTTGCATCGAATCGCGTTGTACAGGGTGGCGTTTTATGTTCTATATCTACAATCCTAAACCATAACCTAATCCTAACCGTAACATACTACCAGATGGCATTTTCCCTATAGATAACATCTGCGTGGATCTAGCTTGTCTTGTTGAAGTTTGGGGTAGGAACCCCTGGCTGTCGCCTATTGGGCACAGCCACCTGGTGTTGGCTACTGTTGTTGTGACGAATGGCGTACTATGCAATGTTTAGTATGGTGGAACCTCAGTTTAGTATTGAAGTCAATTTCGGAGGAGAAAAAACCTTATATAGTTGCTCTGTCTTTGACGAAACCGAAGATATTTTTCGTCTTCGGGAGTTTCCACTGGAGTCTTGCTAGGATCATTCTCTCCATGATCTTTGAGAGGGTGGACAATAGGAGAGATGGGGCGATGGCCTTTTCCTCCTGGTTTGGCGATCGGGATGACTATTGCCGTCTTCCATTGTTCAGGTAGTTTCCCTTCGATCCAGGATTGGTTGAACAGGTTGAGAATTCGATTCTTGAAGAGACGAGGGGCTTTGGCGTAGAAAGTGTAGGTAAAGCCATCCTCTCCAGGTGCTGTCGTTCTGTGTCTTCGCAGTACATTATCGAGTTCGTGGAGCGTGGATCTAGCGGTTAGTAGCTTTGCTATATAATGAAGATTATGTTAGCGCTGGTGGTGCCATCTGATGGCAAGCAATAACAACGCGTATCTGTTCTCCGTCATAACGTAACACAAGTTATACAAGACGAAATGACACCATCAGTAAAGTGATCAGTGAGTAAGTAATAAGGGCCTTTGCGTGTAGTAAAAATGCCAAACATAGATTGGTGTATCACAAGAAATATGAGTACGTGCACTCATTAGTTTAAATAGTAATGAAACTACTCACTCGGTGTAAGCACTTTACCCTGACCTCGTTTCGACTGTTACCTACTCAAACAGATGAGGGACGTATTAACGGCATTGTAGGCCCCCGAGCAAACCAGTGGACTGGGACCCCTAATTACACCAACCACTCACAGGAATGTAAAATCAGTATTTAAACAATAAAAAAAACATGCTGGTTAGTCGACCATTACTGGTTTGTAGGTTCCGCTATGTTGAGGCCATGCAAACACGAACTTGGTGCTCCTGTAATCTGACGTCTCTTATAACATATGTTGTTTGTATTGCCCGGTTATGACCATGTAAACAGAAATCAGCCAAACAAGTATTTTCGGAATAAAAGCGTAAATACTAATATTACAGTATATAGTTGGTCCGAACAGCCTCGTATGCTACTGAAATGGCTGAAGAAAACTATAAGGTGAAGTTCTTTAAGACGATTGCTTTGGACTACTTAAACTTCATTAAAATTGCCAGGATTGTGGATGTTTGACTGATATTATCGTGGCTTATTTTTAGACCGTTTTTTCTCCTTTCTTCCCGAAACGCTTTGTATAATACATCAACGACAAGGATGCTCTGAAAGCCGTCAAGAGGCGGAAATCTCAGAGGCTTCTGTTGCCGCAGCTCCACAGATTCCACACCTTATTTAGACCAATTTCAAAAACAAAAAGCTGCCTCTCTCTGTGGCTGTGGAAACATGTGCGTGCGTGCGTGCGTGCGTGCGTGGGTTCTTGTCTGTCTATCCGTTTGAACGTCTTTCTGTATTTCTATCTGTGTACGAATGCGTATATATCTCAGTGTATTTGTCGATGCTAATTTCTCTAGCAGGCAAAATCTCGACAATCTTTCCCCAATTTCTTAAAACAAAACTCGCAGAGTAATCCCCACACTACACGCCATTCTTATCGAAGAAATTCCTTCACGTCTGACTAAGGCGCCATTTTCTACCAACTTCCCAAACAAGATGCCGTCCGCATTGCGTGTGGCGTAAAGAAGGCAACTTAAACTCAAGGCAACTACATCAGCAACAACATTTACGGTAGCAAAAAGTTCGCCATTTATCACGCAAACTGACAAAAATGTAAAACCTTCCTTTGGAGAAAACGTTCTTCCAATTTCAGCAGACCGAAGCATCCCCCAGTCAGCCAGCCAGACAGAGTGTTTATATTTCTTGGGATCGGTTAGCAGCGCGTTATCAATAGTTGTGGCTTGTTGTCGTGTCGATCTGGAACGATTATTTTCGGGTCGATTGGTGTCGGCGTTGTTTTCAAACATTTCGCGAAATAGGAGCGTATCGGTTCTCGGAAAAAACGATATTTTTTCGTTGTTTAATCAGCGGCATCACTACGGGGGTCGGTTTGTTCGGCGTCGACCGCCTTTAAGGCATGTGTCTTCGATTAGTCTTTCGGAGGAGAGATATGGCTCCAGTCTAGATGTGCTGTTTATTGTTGCGTAATAACCTGTCAGATCGTGGTGTTATTTAGTATTTCGGTACAACGACATCGATGCGCTATGATTTATCTTTAACATCCCCGTGTCTTCATCTTTCAAGAGACCGATAAAGTGATAAAATGACTCGCGTAGCCCTGATGCTGGCCGAAGAGAACTGAGATCATGATAATGCTAAAGACTAATATTTCATAGAAACAATGAACAAATATACAATTTTTTAAACACCTAAGACACACACACGCACACACACGCACACACACACGCACACACACACACCTGTGTAGTAGAGCGCCCTATGATCATCAACATGACGGTGCCCTTCCAGGATATCATAAAAGCTAGGAATCCCCCCCCCCCCAGTAATGGATGTTTATTATCATATAAGATTTATTTGTTCAATCAGTCATTGTAGCCAACATGTATTTAATGTGAACGTCCATTTTTAGGCTCTAACCCAATTTCCAATTTGTCTAAATAAATTATCTTATCTTGTCTTGTCTTAACTGATTATAGGATAGTCGTAACAGCGAGTTATATTTACACTGAGATACGATTTAAAGAGTACAACATTTTTTCACACAAAATCAGTAAAATGGCTACACGTGATTACTGATAACTGATTGCACTGTTGAAGGGAACAGAAAACTTAATTAACAAATTTAAACATTAACAGTAAAAATGTGATTGACAAGAATGTGACAGTTGTAAAAACTAAGTGAGATTAACAAGAATCACGTACACTATAACGTGTAATTAACAACGGTGACGTACAGAAAAAAGTATGATTAACAAAACAGAAAAAAAGAAAACAGAAAGTATGATTAACAAATGTGATTAACAAACATCGGATACTATAGAAAATATGATTAACAAACATCGGATACTATAGAAAATATGATTAACAAACATCGGATACTATAGAAAATATGATTACCAAACATCGGATACGATAGAACATATGATTAACAAACATCGGATACTATAGAAAATATGATTAACAAACATCGGATACTAGAGAAAATATGATTACCAAACATCAGTTACAATAGAAAGGAACATTAACAAATATCAACATCACAGACATTCAGATTAAGAACAGATTCGTCTCTGAAGATGTGACCAGCCACAGAGACAGTCCATACTCATTTGATCTCGTTTATTCTTCATGTCATCCTCTCGCGGGTTTGGTTTCTGAAGGACATACCTCCAGATATTAGTCATAAAATTCCTTGACCCGCACAAAACGGTTTGGGATTAACTGTTGTACGATTTCGCCAGAAGGTGATTGTTCCTATTTTTGTAAATTTTTGTTAACTTTGGGATGGAAGATTAACTGATTTTAGAGCTCTAATTTAGCTAACTCGTCACCAATCGAGTTAATTTGTTTCAAATGTAATGTACGTTTTGAGAATCATTCTCGACTCAAAAGCACCTGTACAAGGTCACAGTAACTGGCAGTAGCGGTCTTAATAGGTGCTGGAATGGCTTTAGGCGCCCAGGATTTTTATAGTACACCACCTATGCCAGTTCATTAATCATAATAATATGAACATTTAAACTCATTTATATACAGGTGCATGTAGTCAGTAATTCGTGCCATTTATATTCATCAGTTAAATAGAAATACCGAACTTCACAAAAATAGCTCAACCAGATTGCCGACTCTGTTGTTGCTTAATAACGGCATTCGAGCTTTCAAAAGACTTTTAAGTCTAACCAGGCTTCTCTCTATATAAATATTGGTCCATATGGCTGGTCCATCGTAAACACACTGGTTAAACACAACACAACGACAGCATTAAGGCGGCGTCGTTCCAGGTTTATTTGGCTTAACTCTATGCCAGTTACATACTATTTATTTATCGGATCGACAAAGAAGTATTGTTGTTTTCCGAGTGTATTCCCGCTGATGGCATCTCTCGTATTCCAGTATTTCGTCTTCACACAAACAAGTCTACTAGTCGGAGGTTTAGCTCCGACTACTTTTCGACGGAGCTGTTTTCAGACGGTGAAGTTCGCGAAGCATTTAACGGCGAGTGGCCGCCGAGTGTGTGTGTTCAAATGGGAGCCGGAGTTCCGGATCTAACACGTACACGATCCCGGCTGCTGTGGTCGAATGGCGTAAGACTTTTGAGTCGGCCAAGTACCGACCGACTGTTCTTGGTAAGATCCCGATTGGCGGTGTACGGCTAGTCGTTTGGCCGCTCATGCGGCTCGCCCGGGGTACGTTTACAAAACCCGTACGCCGAGCAGCGCTGTCCGATTCCGGAGCGATGCGTGAGTGTGAGAGAAATCACAACAAGATGGGGATTATACGTCGTCTTTGATGTGTTCATCTGCCGCGGATCAGTTTGTTCCGGATCCAGGTTTAATCGACTTCGAATGATACGAACTTCGTTCGTTAAGTGGACGACGAAGATAAACAGTTTGTTTTAATCGAAACGCATAACGACGTTGTTTATCATTCGACTATCAATCTTAATCAGGATTATTGTAATCGGAAGACATTCCGGATCATCCGGCATGGATAACGAGCATTTGGTTTTGTCTAATCAGGTAGGTGGTTCTTTTGTAAAATTACTCTATACACGGTTAGACGTGGCTTGAGTAATTAGATCTATACGGTTAGACGTGGCTTGAGTAATTAGATCTACACGGTTAGACGTGGCTTGAGTAATTAGATCTACATCTAGGTGATATTTAAGTATAAAATATATTACAGTTAATCTGTATCATCAGGTTATATGTATATTACCTGAAATTTGCAGGTAATCGTATTAAATCTCAGTTAGCAATAGACGTATTACGTGAATATTTCAGGTAATAAATATATTACGTGATTATTCAGATATAATACGCTTTAATGCTGCCGTCTACCAAATGCAAGTTCTTGGTGAGTTGGTCTGTGAGCAGCTGGCAAGAGATTTGGAGGAATCACTCTGCAGTAGTAATATGTTAAGAGGTGTGTTCTTCTGTGACAGTTGACCGCTGGTGTGGATAGGTTCTACCACATTTGGCTGCCTTATGTCGGTTGGATCGTAGCGTTGTCTCGTTTATAATGCGGATTTAATTATAGCGCGTTATAATCTAGAGGTAGTGTTGATGTTAGTAGGTCTACTATGGTAATTGATCACGTGGGCAGGTTCTAATCAGGGGCGGGGCGAAGTAGGGCCCCCTCCCCGGCGGCACCTTTACAGGGGCGACCTTTTTCGAGCTGAAAACAATATCGGATACATGCATATTGGTGATAATCGAGCACCCCTTTGGCATCTGGCTCCTTCAGCGGGCCCTAGACCCACGCTGTAGGTGGCTGACTTCGTTCACAAATGCATTTCTACTACACCAACAGGACCCCCCCATATATATTTGGCTCCGGGCGGCAATACCCCCTGCTCCGCTGGTTATAATAGTTTTGTTATAACGAGATGGGGGGGGGGGGTTGTAATGGAGAGAATTTGTGTTCACTTTTGTTTACAAATCAGTAAACTGCCGACCGTAGATTCGTTTGTCAGACTGATCTATAATGTATTGTCTCTGTGTGAGTAATCCCGAAGTATGCCACTCATTGACCATATAGACCTACCTCAACGGTGACAAAAACTGGCACTAAACAACGACTGACTGACTCAGTCTCTTGTACACCCCCTGTGGTCTAATTGGTAGCGCGTTGGATCACAGATCACCACCACCTGAGTTCGAATATCACCCTGGGCCTACCTGAAGGGTGTTTCATCTTTGACTTCGCTTCATTACATTTGGAGGTCGCTCGGACAATTTAGCATTCCATGTGCACAAAAGTGGCCGTAAACATCACTAGCTCATCATCACTGACTCAGTCTCCTACTCTCAATCGCGTAGAGACAGCATTCTCACGAAACAAAAAGTGTATTTCTGTTGAACGGTATAGCAAACCCTTTGTATTTGAGAACAGACACTCCCCCCTCCTCCCCCTCCCCCCCTCTGAGTTGATATCGCTAAATAAAGTGGATTAGAACCAGGTGTTTGAAAGCTGAACAGCCAGCCACCAACCAGCTCCGGACACCGACGTGTCTAGCATCTATATAGTGTTACGACTCGGGATCAAACAGATCTAATCTCGGGATCCCGACAAACGTTAGCTCGGGAGGGTCGCTCCGATTCGCCGTGACTAAAAGGCAAAAGAATCGCGCAAAGATATGTTATCAGCTGGTATCTGTTAAGATTTTGTTTACCTAAACCGTGATTGTCACGTTCCATAATGGATGTTTACCTTTAAGGACACGGTCAACATTTTTTGGCGGGTATTACTTACTTGTATATACATCTACTGCATTACTGCAACTATATCGCATCCTCCCAGGGAGTGACTGGTCTGAACCCAGGAGGTCTTTTAATTCGGGTTGTGCCGTATTTGTCTGACTACCACTAATTGGATTGGAGGACAGACGTTTCAGTGTTCTTATAGAAAAGTGGTTCCTTAAGGTAGCGTTGCTGGGGACTTATCTGGCTGTTTCTTGACTTCGACTGAAACGCATTTAGAGAATTTAGCCGAAGAGCGAATCAGATGGAATTATTGTGGGGGGGGGAGGTGTTTAGGACATTCTGCTAACGAAGGTGTATTCTCCTGATAATAAAACTGACATTGTGTTACGTTTACCTGGATTGTCTGCTACCTCGAAGTTGTGCTGTAACTAGTTAAACACACGTGAGAGGTTCCAGGAAGAGAGATACAACAACGAAAGGTCAACAAAAAGACACAACATAAAGTCACATATTTGCCTAGGAACAAAGTCTTGTCTTCGTCTAGGAAGAAAGTCATATATTTGCCTAGGAACAAAGTCTTATCTTCGTCTAGGAAGAAAGTCACATATTTGCCTAGGAACAAAGTCTTATCTTTGCCTAGGAACAACGTCACATCTTTGTCTATAGGAAAAGAATCACAAATTTGTCTACGAAACAGGCCACATAAATAACTACAACACACACACATACACACACACACACGTGAAACTGTTATTTCTTTCCCTCGGCTGTTTTTAAATAACCGCTTCAAATACAGCGTTAGTAGGTGGGACTCTGTGATCAAGTTATAATATAGACTTTGTTCATAAGGTGTTAGTAATTTGCGAATTGTTACTAATTTTCCCATGATGTACAGAGTTGTCTTATATTGTGTACAGAGTTCACTTGCTGTGTACAGCGTTCATTTAGACCTTTGCTCTGAATGTGTATAAACGGGGGTACGCTCTCAAGGCATAAAATATATAATAAAAAATAAAAAGTTATAGAAAACATTTTACTGACAGATATCTCCTTGATTTTATCACTAATTAAGTTGTATATATATATATATATATATATATATATATATATGTGTGTGTGTGTGTGTGTGTGAACCAGCTTTATTTCGTGTTTTATTTATGTTGTATAACACCGATGTAAGCTTATACCAACACGCACTCGTTTTGGGGAGATTTCACTTTGAGATGCACCAAGCGGCTTTATTTTTTTTTTAAAGTAACTCACTTTTGTTTGGGAACAAACATGTGTTTTATAGTTTGCCGTAATCGACATTAATTTCGTTTAAATGTTTTACTAAAAACATCTGCTATCCACTCGTCTGTCATGTTTTATTATGTTAACAGACGAAAATATGGAAGGTGTATGCTTCAGACAAACCATTCCTAACTGTCGTTTTCATTAATTGTAGTTGATTTTACTACTGTCGTCATCATCATCATCATTGTTATTATCATCATCATTGTTATTATCATCATCATTGTTATCATCATCATCGTCGTTGTTGTTATTGTTATTGTCCTTCAATACAGTAAACATCACACCGAATATCCTTAATTTCACTTGCTATACTTTTCATCATTCACTCATTCATTCCGTTTATATTAACTCATATTCTAGAAGGTTCAACTCAGTGGTGTATACGTCCAACTCAATGATGTATACGTCCAACTCAGTGATGTATATGTCCAACTCAGTGATGTATACGTCCAACTAAATACAGTGATGTATACGTCCAACTGTATACATTGATGCATACGTCCAACTGTATACAGTCATGTATACGTCCAACTCAGTGATATATATGTCCAAGTCAGTGATGTAAACGTTCAACTCAGTAATGTATACGTCCAACTCAGTGATGTATACATCCAACTCAGTGATGTATACATCCAACTCAGTGATGTATACGTCCAACTCAGTGATGTATACGTCCAACTCAGTGATGTATACGTCCAAATGAGTGCCGTTTTTGTATCAGCTCCTTTTAGTCCCCTCACATAGCAAGCCAGCTGAATTATAAAATATATTAACTGTGTGTGTGTGTGTTTGTGTTTGTGCCTATCAGTATTAGTCACAGGTAAGACGGTCATTAACTAGTATGCGACATTTTACCTGGGGTTTGGCAATACGGTCATCCACTTCTATCTGCGTATTATTGCTTATAATCTTCTCATAAAGTATGTATAATTCGTCAGTAATCTGCAGTTATCGGGCCGGGATGTATTAGATGTATATAGGTGCCATCCAGGATCCTGATTTAATACTGGAACAGGTCCAATATTTAGTCAGCTGCAACTATATGAAATATTTCCACATCCTTATATTAATAGTGCAAGTTTCAACATGGTAGTCATCCAATGTATAGAACGTAAATTGAATGTGGAGAGAACGTTATATATTAATATATCATTTGTATATAATTTCACCTCATTATTTTACGTTCCTCACTTGGTTTGTCTCGTACATATTTATATCGATTGAATAATGTTTGTCACCAATGTCATCTGTTTACATTTTATTAACTATAAATAAACATTACGACTCTACAAACTCTAAACTCTAAAAGACTTAATTGTTTTAAACTAAAAGATAGTGTCTCTCTCTCTCTCTCTCTCTCTCTCTATATATATATATATATATATATATATGTGTGTGTGTGTGTGTCTTTTCTCTCTCTCTCTCTCTCTCTATATATATATATATATATATATATATATATGTGTGTGTGTGTGTGTGTGTGTGTGTGTGTGTGTGTGTGATAACGTTGCTACTATATTGCTAAATATTATTCATAGGGAAGTTAATCATGAGGAAATTAATAAATTAGAATTATGTTTCTGTTTTATAATCGTGTTTAGATTACAGGAACTTCTGGGTACCCGGCTGGAGTCAAATTCAGTTTGTAACAACTCCAATCAAAGAACTTCAGGACAGGGATTTGTCACTTTAATTTCTTTAGTTAAAATAATGTTTTAATTCACCGTCCATCCAAATTATGAATTACGTGTAATTAAAACCGTCGGCTATTTTAGACATTTAGAGCCATTCTGTGTAATTGACGCGATGTTTATAGTTCGGAAAAACCAGACCTAGCCGTGATAGCGCAGTTAGTTAGAGCATATCTAGGACTCGTAGCCGAACGGTCGCGGGTTCGAGGCTCCGTGAGCTGCGATCGTCATGTGGCGACTGGTTCACTCATCCATAAAAAATGACAACCTGACAGGACGCGATGGATATGTGTTTGAGTAACGCTTTGCGCCTATAATGGCAGCATGCCGTTGTATGCTCCCTTGGGAGTTGAGATATGTGTTGGGTGGAAACAGGTCTGAGTCAGGGATAATAATATTGTAAATAATATTGTAAAGCGCCTTAGAGCAGCTTCTAGCTGAATAGTGCGCTATATAAATATCACATATTATTATTATTATTATTATAACTAGTGAGCTCCGGTGGCCTGACAGTTAAGCACCCGGCACCAACGGACACAGGTTCGAACCCCGTAAGAGGTCGAAACTTTTTCAGGGATTAATTTCTTGGCTCACAACATCGTGGGTGGCTGACCACGTTAAATGGCTCTGCCGTCTTCACTGAATTATTAAAAATAAAGGGGGACTAAAGACCCCCTTAGGACGTAAAACACTCCGGCAGTGACCACCCTCAGGGTATTTCGGCTCCATCTTTCCGTACTACTCCCCTGTGAGGTCTGGGGGAGGAGGCTTCTCAACCACTCTAACATAGAGGCTGTGCTGAATAAGCGACAACCTGGAGATTCTACCCAACAACAAAACAATTTTATTATAACCAAGTATGAAAACCTTATTGGAGTGTGACCCTAATCCCTCTATTTACCTTGCCCTATGGGCAACTCAATATGTTAGACCAGTTGACTGTGTACGATTAGAAATCATTTTGAAATCTGTTGCGGATTGTTCGTAGAGACGAGTTCGATTTACAACAAAACACGACACAGAGCCGTCATATACAGATGAGTCATATACTAACTATAGTGTTAATCCACCATGTTACGAGTTTAAAAGTGTTTTTACTGTCAGAAGGGATACATACCGTGTTTGACTTCCTAACACACCTGGATAAAGATGCAGCTAACATGCACAAAGGGTATTAGCCCGAGTAATAATATTAATGTATGAAGGTAACAAGGGAGAAACAAGCTGTTCAACCGGAAATAGAAAATAACCTGGCTGTGTAACAGTCGATAGTAAAATGTTTATGATGGGATAGCCTATTGTAGAGAGTTGATGATGATTGATGTTTTACGGCCACTTTTGTGCACAAGGTAGGCTAAATGGGCCGAGCGACCTCCAAAGGTAATGAGGCGAAGTGAAAGATGAAACAACCTTCAGATTTGCCCACGCCGAGATTCGAACACGGGTGGTGGTGATAGAGAGTTGGTGAATTTTATAGAATTTATGTGGATTCTCCATGAACATATAATAGCATACCGAGCACAGATAAAGCATTTCGCGTAGGTAACTTTGCATGGCAAATGCAGGACCAGCATATAGCTTTACATGTCCTTGCGATGAAGAGAAATTATGGGATGGTTATAGTATATTGATAGGCAAAGTTATTTTAACAGGTGCTTATAATTTACACGCACGCACGCATGCACGCACACACACATTTCTATATACTATACTTTCTTTTCACGCCATTGCCTGCGCGTTTACCTTTTTACGGAACCTTCCGTATTTTAAAGTAATCAGTCCGTTTGAATAACAAACGACACACACGTAGCCACACACACACACACACACACACACATATATATATATATATATATATATATGATATGGAGCACCATCAACACAAATGCGCAAACACGTTTGATGGCTAACCGCGTGCATCACGAAGTCGGGTTCCGCTCAAAACTGGGCCACGTGAGATATTCCTGGTCGCTCTCGTTTTCTTGTTGTCTCAACAACTCGGAGCTTTTTCTCTCTTTTCTGTTTACAAACATTCAATGGCCGACACTGTGCCAAATGTAAAGAAAAACAAAACACTAAGCGAATGTCTCCGGTTAGATTGGCTAATAATGGCGCTTGAAATAGCCATTAGTTGTCTCTGCCGTTAATCACCACAGCCCTATTTGCGGTATAAAAGCCGCAGCTATAACACTAATGGTTGGCTAATTATGTAATTATTTGGCTGTTACGCGGCCCAAACAGTGGCGCCCCCCTCCCGTTAGGTTATAAGCGTTTTAACGTGGCTAATCGTCTCTCGGTATAACTGTCACATAATCATGGATATCCGTGTTTGATTAAAGCTTACTGAAAACTTGTTGGTGGTGTCGGGTCGAATTTTGTCTCTGGTCACTGATCTCTGTGAGTATGCTTTATATATATATCACACACACACACACACACACTTCTTGTTCTTGTGCTCAACTAATAAACGATTTACATATTGATAAGGTTAAAAAAAATTTGCGAAACTAAATATACGTATTATATATTCTGCGCATGCCCAGTAAATATATTGGTAAAATGGATATGGCGATTGACTGAGGTCACCATTCTGTTTATTCCACGTAATTATACATCCGAGGAATGCATTACATAAGCAATGTTTCAGGCGTCCCCCTTTTCAACAAATTGAATTGAATTGAGGAATGGCAACAATAAACAAAATAACGAATTGATGTCCTTCTAGAAAACTTAAAAAATGGCGATATAAGAACACGACTGTGTCTTCAGCAAAATATCGGTTTAGTAAAATGCCACCGTTTGGTTAATTTGTGTGTATCAAGACGGTGTATGGTCCAGACGTGGTTTTACGATTTTCGACTGGTTCAACATTCTTCGTGTTTTAATCAATGCTCTAATTACCCATAATTCGCACAACAATTGTTGATGTGCTCTACGTGTCTATATTTGGTTATTTTCCGAATGTTATCAGATTTGGCCAGCGTTTTTTTTTGTTCCAGTCTGGGTGAGATGCCGGATTTAGTTATCACTAAAATTCTGTACCGGCTTCTTCGAAACAGATAGGTATGGAAATAGAATAGAAAATCTAATTTCCCTTGTTTTTAAATAAAATGCACTAAAATCTGAAATATTAACCAGTAGTGATTTAAAATTACGATGAATGTATGTAACATAATATATATAATGAACATATTTTAATTATTAATATTAGGCACCCAGAACTTACATAGGGCAGATCATGTGAAAATGTAAATTAGCGTCTTCACCTTTCTTGGTTGGTGTATATACATGGGGGGGGGAGGAAGATGAGGGTTACAGCACCTCCCACAGGAAAGCTGCATTGGGCTGAGGCATGTTAAATATCTCCTAGATGCGTTACACTCTGTCACGTACGGAAGCCTACTCTACTACACCTAGCGATTTGGTGAAACAAACAGAAACACGAGTTTAGGAAAGAATCGTGTAGCTCAGTTTTAGAAGAAAATTTTATTAATTTAATTTTCTTGCCGGTTTTGTTCAGTTTCACGTCCATTGTGGCGCTAACATTCTGGGATAAGAAGTCCGCCAGATGGGGCCATTCTGCTGTTTTGTTGTTGTAATCTTCCGCTATCGCTCGCTGCCTAATCACAGATATGGTTATTTTATTGTTCCGCCCACAACGAGTTCTTTTCCATATGGAGTTAGAAGATGCTCATAAGAACGGCTTGGTTTAGAAGATCAGCTGTCTTAAAAGATAGCTAAACGAGACATGGTCGGTTAATTGGCTCTCTCTATGGCTCTTTATTGGTAGTAGTAGGAGGAGGAGGGGGAGGACTGGAGGAGTGACAGCAGTAACAACAGTAATAATAATAATAATAATATTTAATTTGAATTGTTAAGCGACCCCCCCCCTACTATAGTGCTGGGTTTGTATAATTTAAATCGCAGTTTAAACCTGGTTCATCTCCAGATTTTGGACGCCTAAAGTGTCCAAATCTATTCCAAACCCATACAATTTAAGAAAACCTATAATATTAGTGAATGTATATATATATATATATATATATGTGTGTGTGTGTGTGTGTGTGTGTGTGTATGTGCGTGTGCGGGGGGGGGGGAACCTTACCTAATTTATTTAGGGTTGGTGGAGAATATTTCATACCAGATCGGTGAAATTATAACAGAACAGCGATAGAAGCGCTGTAAAAATATTTCGCTGTCAACAAGGCCCCCCCCCCATGACGCCCCCCCTCATTACCGTACTACATGCGGCATACCGAGTTAGGGTGAGCGATTTGCTGCTTATTGTGTGTGTGTCTGTGTGAGTGTGTGTCTGTGTGAGTGTGTGTAAATTAACACTCTAATACTATAGTTCGTCCATCAAACCAGTTGGCCAGGTTTGTTTATCCCAAATATAGACAACTGTTGTTAATATCGACATCTATATTTAACAATTAGTTCCCGCTGAAAAGTAGCAAATTAATTGAAAACCATCTGAGGTGTCAATATTGAAGCAGTCAGTAATAAACATCATGACTGTATGACAGTTGAAGTGGGACATAAACAGCAGCATCAGCTCAGAGAGATTATATGTAGACAGATGATTGTTAATGTTTTCTGTATTTGATTTCGTAATTAGATTTGTTACCGAGTGAGCGTGTTGTTGTTTAGGTTCGTTATCTTAGCGAACGATCGGCTAACATCAAATCCTGGTTACGGGTTGAAGCTAAACGGATGTTTGTATTAATGTATATAGTCAGCCAGCTGTAGTGACAAATAATGGCGGATCTCTGCTTTGTTAGGTTTTTTTTTCTTGTAGATTTTTGGTAATTTTGAATCAGTCGTTTAACTTAAACCATTTATCATCCACACACAATTGTATAAATTTAATGAGATGAAGACGAACAGATAGCGCGCGCGCGCGCGTGTGTATGTGTGTGTTATACATAAATAAATCTATACATTCATGAACCTATTGATTTAAAAACCTACATATCCATATATGTGTACATACATAAACCTATATATATATATATATATATATATATATTATAAAAGTGACGTTATATATATATATATATATATATATATATATATACAATAGCGGAAATGGCAGTTTTTAACGTAGCTGGCAACTTCAAATGAGGGAGGCGCATATGGTATGTAATTTATATTTTCCCCACGGAGACAAAATCTAAATAAATTTAGAATTTAGAATAAATGGCATGTTCGTTGGACAAAACCTTGTCAGTTGCCTGGTTGGATCAAAAACTATAATGCCACGATCGAGGCACGAACCCGCGACCTCCCGCACAGAATGACCATAGCCATAGGTAAATAGTCTCGCACTCTACCCAAGATGGCAATGTACACACATGACCCAATCTACTTTTCTAGAAAGAGAGAGTGAGGCGTCTACTCTGTGCGTGATAAAGAGAGAGTTTAATTTACTATAAAATTACCAGACATCAGATCTATTTCGATCTAGATTCCTTATTACACCAACTTAAGAATGTTATGTCGTTATTGTGACATGTTTTACTGTATCAACTTTGCTATGTATAATGTAGACTTTTTATTATTGCCATTTTATGCAGTCGCATGAAAGGAATTTCTATTAATTGATACAATGTCGTTTGCTGGATTTATAATCCTGGAGGCGTTCGTTACTCCAGCAAGCATCTCTTTGGGTATTAAGCTGCTAGTAGAGTTATTTTTTCGTATTTTTTCGTATGTCTCGTTTGGACATAGAGAACCAAGATGACCACTCTGGGCCAATAGTTGTAGGGGGGGGGGGGGTTGAGGGGCAGGCTTGAGTTTTGTTAATCTTATTATATGTGCGGGTTTTATAACGTATACCCTGTACTGGATGGGTTGTCCTGAGGCTATACCTTCCTAGGGATATTCTCTCTCTCTCTGTCTCTCTCTCTCTCTCTATGTTTGTGTGTGTGTGTACGAATGCATATAGAGACTTGCTCATCTGACTCTGTTAACTTATTAATCAATGATCTATCATATATTAATCGCTTATAGTTTAGCTGAGAATTAATCAATTTAAGATGCAGTTTTATGTCGGGTTGCAGTGGGTGTTAAAATTAAACGTTTCATCCGTGCGCACTGTACTCGAAGAGAATGTATCCACCTGAACCTAATCACATACTAACACTATCCTGATGTCGTCAGTGAAGGAACAAATTGGAATGGTCAGCGTGATGGTCAAACATGTCTTGGAATATTATTAATGGTCACTCTTACTCGAGGAGAAAAATGTCTATTCCACAAAGAAAGAGGAATCCGGAAAAGACTAAAAGAAACTCTCCAAATTAACAAGAAACTTGATGGACAGTTATCTAAATGTAAGTCTTTCACAGTTTTCCTTTGTTGAACTCCTGGCGAATTAATTCAACACTTTCTTCAAGAGGAAGACAATAATCCTCAGGAAATGGATTATTTCTAATTCCCCAAATAAAACCTGCTATATCACCATGGATGCGGATGTTATGTTTAAAACGCTCAGAGATGTTGAGACCAGCTTCTGAAGTTGAGTGCAAGGAGATAATGATTCTAGTATCCGAACAAGTCAGGTAACTTCAATGCTACGATAGGCTCTTGATGAAAACTGATAAAAGTCATAATACATAGGTCAGTGCCTGAGTCGGTGATGCCACCGTGTTTGAAATGACCCACCATAAAAGGTAGTAAGTAGCCAGGCATATGGAAGAGCACTTAGAGCACCACGAATTGCATAACGATTATCAAGGCGCCTCCGTGGTCTAACGGTAGCGTGTTGGATCACAGATCACTACACCCGTGTTCGAATCTCGGCGTGGGCATATCTGAAGGGTGTTTCATCTTTGACTTCGCTTCATTACATTTGGAGCCCATTTAACCTACCAAATGCACAAAAGTGGCCGTAAAACACCAATCATCACCATCATCATGATGATTATCATCATCCATAACAATTATCAGTCTGCTTATCGTAGATGTCATACAACGGAAATGTCTCTCTTCAATATGCACAGTGACATATTGTTCAGGTTCTCGAAGGATCCATGGCTACATTAATTATGTTTGATTTATCTTCCGCCTTCGATTTAATTGATCATCCGACACTACTCAAGTGTTTAGAATTTCTCTTCGGCATCAGGGAAAGGAACTTAATCCGGATTAAGTTGTACCTCCAGGACTTACAGAACTCGGTGTGTTTTAGTCGCTTATAAAAAATCACCAGATGTACGTCTTCTTTTTGATGCGTCATAAGGATCCGTTTCTGGATCGTTATTTTCGTCTTAGCATTTACACTAAAGGCAAGGCATTTGGTGTATTAATTAAACGTTATACTGTCGGAATTGTTAATCACCCTCGTAATGATCGAGAAACTTATTATAACGTATATATTAATAGTTGTCCAAATTAGAAATTTTCCGGGCTTATTTCATTATGAGAATAAACTTAAACCATGTTTCAGATCTAAATTGGAATATTATTCGTTCATGAAAGTGTCAGAAGGAAACGGTTATTTTGATTGCGATGGCCTTATACTTTCTATTTCTGCCAATGACTAACGTTATCAGTAAATATTTATATAGTAATCGTGAATAAATGTCTTATGCCTTAGAATATTAATAATAATAAGAGTAAAACCCTAAATAACATATATATATATATATATATATATATATAACAGTCATATATGACATGAAACTTTGATAAAACTTATTTTTTTCGGGTAATGCGATCTGCCCACTCCGGAGCGTATTTTGCACTCTCACGCCCCCCCCCCTCCGGGGGCTGAGATTTTTACTGTCCGTGTAATATCCGGTTACTGTCGGCGGTATGTCTGATGTCAATTATATGTCGTTGAAAGATGGCTGTTGACGAGAAAAGTGAAATTCTACGGGTTTTGTCGGCCAGTAGTTAGCTTTTACGATCCAGTTGTCTGGGGATTTTATGGCTTTCCCAGGACGCTTCAGCCGCGTCTGGATCTTGTATCAGGCGCAGAGACTAATGTTTATGACTGCTTCAGTATAGGGCGTGTATGAGAACAGTCGATCACGGATTATCTGATTGATGACTATAGGATGGATGTGAAGGATATGTGATTTATTAGTCAATTTATTTAGTTTTGTTGTTTGGGGTGCGGTTTTGGCGGGTGGTAATTAATTTAACTAAAATGCAGATAAAATATAATAATTATTATCATTTGTGACATAATATATAAACCTTGGTATATCCTATACACACACACACACACACACACCATTGTTATCGCAGAATGGCTTGAATTTATGTTACAATTTAATTTCTACTTATTATTCAACCATATATATATATATATATATATATATATATATATATATGTGTGTGTGTGTGTGTGTGTGTGTGTGTAAATATATTTGATCAAATCTAGATTGACTGTCGGCCAAAGAACGGAACAAATCCGTCCGTTCTTCATATTTGTTGCCAGTTAGCGACGGAAACGTTCAATTTAACAAATCTTATTTCTCGCCTGAGGACTTAGCCAGCGCGTGAACTATCCGGAAACAGGCTCGTCAGTGCTCGCAGCGTTGAAGGCGTCCGCTAAGAAAATGAACCTCCCCGAATTATTTCAATTTCCGTTCGTTCGGTGCCACCGGACAGGTAACACGATCCGTAGATAAACAACATCAGCTGGGCCACTTGTTTAGCCGATGTCTATAAGTACAAGGTTTTCGGATATCGAGATCGTTGTTGTTGTTGTTATTGTTGTTGCTGGTGGTGGTCCAGTCAGCACTTTATAAACTCGTCTTCGGCGTACAATCCATCATTAAAACTGTTGCTGTGTTTTTGGCTCGGTGAGACACAGAACATGATTAGAACAGAAATAAATCTAAGTTTTGATAACGGTGTAGAAATCTATGTATGTTTTTGAAAACAATTTTTACCTCTCACGTAGACATTGTATCACACACACACACACACACAGAGAGAGAGAGCCTTTAGTTGTGCTGTTTTGTGTTTTAGAAACAATAGTCTGTTATCTGACAGTATGTGTTTTTTGTTTTTAAAATATAAAAATATATGGAATTGAATATATATATATATATATATATATATATATGGGGTGGAATAATAAGTAGAAATTAATATATATATATATTCCAATTCAATTCCATACATTTAGTCCCCAGCTAACTATTACCTATCATGGAGATCACACAATTACCTTTCTTTTATCAGTATCGAACGGTGAAGCAATTAATATCCTAGCAACGCCCTACTGATCTTAGTATAATACACTGAGCTTTCTCAGTATCAACCTGGTTAGTACCATATTATTGACCATTTGATATGGTCCACTGGTTATAAGAATTATATAATATTGATCACGCTGAACTTTAATGCCCTAATACTTGGTAATATCCATCCGAATAATGATATAGGATACTAAGATTTGTTACCCATCGTGTGGGTTGAGCTAAGAATTAGCCTGCTATGTCCTGTGAAGAAGAAGATGATGATGATTGATGTTTTACGGCCACTTTTGTGCACGTGGTAGGGTAAATGGGCCGAGCGACCTACACAGCTAATGAAGCGAAGTCATTGATGAGACACTCTTCATATATGCCCACGCCGAGATTTGAATTCAGTCTATGTCCTGTGAAATGAAAGGACACTAAATGACCTTTTTGCGCCGATGAGTTATTAAGCCTCACTCACTCACTCACTCACTCACTCACTCACTCACTCACTCACTCACTCACTCACTCACTCACTCACTCACTCACTCACTCACTCACTCACTCACTCACTCACTCACTCACTCACTCACTCACTCACTCACTCACTCACCGAGGTTTAGATTTACAATGTTTTGTAATTGTTGCTTTCTTCAAATGGTCATCTTCATATGGTACTGATAATGATGATGATGATGAATATTAATAATAATAAAAATTAATATTATTATTATACAGTGATACCCAGATAATATATCTGTAAAACACAATGAAAGATTTCTAATATCAACCGGGAATCTATTCCACAAACTGAGGGCTGGTATACCTAATGCACAATCAACACATGACTCGAGGCGAGACACGGGTACTTGCAATAGTTTATACATGTATTCAGGTGTTATGACATTGACAGAGTTGTTAGTAAAATCGTGAAATGGATACGCTCTCGAACTGATGAGCCTGAAGGAAATGGACAGTGGAACTGGCATATATGAGGCGCGTATATTGAGGGTCTACGTAACAATGAGTTGCCTGAATATTACTCAGGAGACATATTTTACGCTACATCGATGCGAGTTGTTTCAAGTGAAGGCGGTGGCGCCTGTGAACAGCCAAATTTTAGTCAGTGGCTAGTTTCAAAAATGTATATTTATTGTGCATACATGTTATATTGGGTGGGTATTGCGGTGGAGAGATGTCTTCATATTAAATGGTCTGCCACTGATAAAAATCTCCGAACCGAGAAGTATCATAACTTGCCTTTCCCCCAACCCTCTTTGGAATAATATATATTATGTTAACTGATGCTCCCTCAATGTGATGAAATCTGGCACAAAGGGCTTGGGTATTGCAAGGTTTATTGTCATAATTCATAATCAGAATATTCGGCACTGACTCGTGACAACGTAGACAGTGTGATTTGCATCCAATTAACACATTAATATTCAGTTGTATGGCATCTGGAACGGTAGGTGGGGAGAGAATGTTCGTTGAAAATCAAATTTACGTCGAAAATTTTTGCTTGGATGAAAGAATATATAAATAAAAACCAAATACATTCGTCTCTCCATTATAATATATATATATATATATATATATATATATACTAACTTATTTGTCTTTTACTTTATCAATAATTATTAACTCCATTATGTAAATATCCATTATAGCTGTTATATACGTTGGTCATGTGATTAGAATATATGATTGATTAACTTTTGTTGTCAGAGTGATTTGTTTACGCCGTATGGCTGTAATACAGGTATTTCGGAAATAATTAATAATTTAAAACGGATGAATTGCATCACTTGTACGTCTGACAAGATCTAGCGGAAGAATGGTCGGTGATCTGGTGAACAGGCAACTGTCCACCAGCGTGTCCCCTTTGAAATATTAGTAGAGGTAATATTTCACCAGGGTGTAGGACAGTTGCTCACCCGGACAGTTGCTCACCGGACAGTTCCCTACCGGACAGTTGCTCACCAAGCAAATGATAAAGTGGGCACTTGCTCACTAGTGAATTTTTAATGAGAGAAAATATGCACATAATTATATTAATCAAATCAAATAAAATAATCCCTAATCATTGGTAATATTCATCGCAATAATTATATAGGCAATAGGATACTAAGAAATATATTTCTGAATTAAAAATCATTTAATTTTTTTCTCATTAAAAATTCACTGGTGAGTGTCCAGTTTTTCATTTGCTTCGTGCGCAACTGTCCGGTGAGCAACTGTCAGTACTCCATTTCACAAGTCCCCCCCCCCAAAAAAAAAAAACAACAGAAAATTAAATCGCAAATTAGCCCCTCATAAAATGCATCTTCTATTTCCCTCATTACAGGTACACTAACGGAGACAATGACGTGGCGTGGAAGAACGGACGTCATTATGCCACTGTCACGTCATTGTAAACAGTTCGCGCTCGGACTGACCTTGACCATCGGCGTGTTTGTGGTCGTACTACTAAACACCGACAACAACAACAACATTGATACGACCTCGTCTAGGTACACATTGCTCAGAGGGCGATTGAAGGCGCTGGGAAATTATAGCATTAATAATCAGGTTAGTGATTAGATGACTATGTTTGACAGTCGGCTTATAATTTTACTGAGAGATCCCCCCCCCCCCTATCAAGTTTTGTTCGCGGACTCTAACAGCCGATTGCTGAAAGGTTTGTTTTAAGTAATCGAAAGAGCGATTACATTGTAAATATCACGATTATGACTTGACGCACTGCATCCTTTTTCTAATGATATTTCGATAAATTGTCCGCGAAGACTTGCTATAGGATAGCTGCTGTCTTGCAATTTTTTATGCTGAGAGTCTGTTTATTTTCTTAGCAAATGATTTCATCGTTTCCTTTTTTTCTAAACCTTTTACTGACATAGTCCAGACAGTAAAATACGGTGTTGATTTGCCAAAGGCTATCACTACTGATGACTGGTTGAATGAACAGAAGAATGAAAATACCCAATAAAAGTGCTCATAGTTTTAGGTCCAGTTATTACTATATCTTTTCCAAAACCTTTTTACATCTGGAAGAAGAATAAAAGAGAACTACGTAAACGTAATATACTCATTCACCTACATGTTGAGAAGTAGGATAAAGCTAGTTTAAGTTGTTTAAGTGTTGTCAGAATTACACTCTGGGTACAGATGTGCGTGTAATAAGCCCTGAAGCATGATGACGTCAAAAACCAAAACAAACCAGCCGCGCTTTGCATTGTGGGATTTATAGGGGGTCCGCTGAGCGATAATACAATGAGAATCCCGCCATTTTAACCTTAAACGTCAATGTTCCGGATCGCCTGGTTTGTTTTGGTTTTTGACGTCATCATGCAATGGGTCTATTGGCCAATATTTCAGTAATGATGATGATTGGTGTTTTACGGCCACTTTCGTGCACATGGTAGGCTAAATGGGCCGAGCGACCTCCAAAGGTAATGAAGCGAAGTCAAAGATGAAACGCCCTTCAGGTATGCCCATGCGGAGATTTGAACTCAGGTGGTAGTGATCTGTGATCCAGCGCGCTACCAGTCAGACCACGGAGGCGCTATCAGTAATGTTACCGAATTCGTTGTTGTCAAACCCTCCCGTCCTGTTGTAATTTACCTCATAAAATTGTTTTCTGGATCATTTCAGAGTAAGACGCCAATCACGTGGAAGACATTAGGAAAACTCTTGCCCGATGACGTCACGTTCATGTCATATCCGAAAGAGCATAACACTTGTTTTCCTTCGCAGATATGGAAAGGCATAAATCATGATAATAAATCGCACAGGTACTGAATGTTATTACTGCAACAAAGAGTTCGTTTTTAAAATTTTCGTTCTTCTCTAAATATTGCTTCATTATAATGTAAACAGAAAGAGTAAGAATCTGTTTCTCTTTTAAAAGAGTACGCGACACCGGTAGAGTAATACATTGGCACTATTTTAAATGAGTACCCGACTCCGGTAAAGTAATACATTGGCACTATTTTTAGATGAGTATCCAACTCTGGTAGAGTAAAACATTGGTACTATTTTAAATGAGTACGCGACTCCGGTAGAGTAATACATTGGCACTATTTTAAATGAGTACCCGACTCCGGTAAAGTAATACATTGGCACTATTTTTAGATGAGTATCCAACTCTGGTAGAGTAAAACATTGGTACTATTTTAAATGAGTACGCGACTCCGGTAGAGTAATACATTGTTGCTATTTTAAATGAGTACGCGACTCCGGTAGAGTAAAATATTGGTACTATTTTAAATGAGTACGCGACTCCGGTAGAGTAAAACATTGGTACTATTTTAAATGAGTACGCGACTCCGGTAGAGTAATACATTGGTATTATTTTTAAATGAGTACACGACTCCGGTAGAGTAACACATTGTTACTATTTTAAATTAGTACGCAACTCCGGTAGAGTAATATATTGGTACTATTTTAAAAGAGTACCCGACTCTCGGTAGAGTAACACATTGGCGCTTATTCCAACAATGTCATCGGTTCGCATTTCCATGTTTTAAAAGGAGAGTCTGAATCAAAGGACAAGGTTAGAGATATCGTGTTACAGACTCTATATATATATATATATATATATATATATACATATATACAAATATGACGGGCAATAATTACGATTCCAGCTGGAAGATGTAACATGAATATTCGAATTAGAAGTTAAAATTGGAAAGATAAATAATATGAAAGATAAATAATACGTGAAGATAGACAATAGCCGAGATTTATTTATTATCTGTCACACGTTGATGGCGTTATTTCATACATTACACAAAACGCCATTAATTCTTTAAGCCATCAATCTGATCTCGTTTTCGGTTGGTTTTAAGTTACTCATATTTGTTTGTTATCTGTATCATTTCTGACAGATGATACTTGTCTACGGTTGATATATTGTTTCTACAAACTGCTTTGCGTTTAAACAAGCTATTAACGTACCCAGGAGTTAGGTTTCACGTGTATTAAATCATATTTATATTCCAAATTATTATTATTAATATATTTTAAAGATGATGGCGGTGTATGGTGGTGATAATGGTGGCGGTGACGACGATCACGGATGGGATGATATTGATAATAATGATGACACGTATGGTGTCATTATAATTACATTGATGGGTGTTTCATCTTCGACTTATCTCCATTACCTTTGGTGGTCGCTCGGCCCATTCAGCCTATGATGTGCACAAAAGTGGCCGTAACACATCAAACATCACCATCATCATCATCATCATCATCATCATCATGTTATAATTACATCGGATAAGCTATCATCGTGAAACAACTAACACATAATTAATATATTTGTCTTAAGATATTCTTCTTGTGGACGAGTGTTCTATAACCGTGTACCGAAGTGCGGCAGTAGGACTGTGTTATCAGTATTTAAAGCTCTTAGCGGACCCAATAACTTCTCACTTTATTCCTACATCCGGCCAGCAGGCAGGGGATACTTCAGGTCAATACAGAAACTTGTAAGTGTGTGAGTGTGTGTGTGGGTGTTGTTCTGTTTGTGGATGGGGTTGGTCTGTTGGTGGGTGTTTGTGGATGTGTTGGTCTGTCTGTGTGGGTGTCTGTGGATGTGTTGTTCTGTCTGTGGACGTGTTGGTCTGTCTGTGGATCTCTGTGGATGTGTTGGTATGTTGGTGGGTGTTTGTGGATGTGTTGGTCTGTTGGTGGGTGTCTATGGATGGGTTGGTCTGTCTGTCAGTGTCTGTGGATGTGTTGGCCTATCGGTGGGTGTCTATGGGTGTGTTGATCTGTCGGTTGGTGTCTGTGGATGTGATGGTCTGTTGGTTGGTGTCTTCGGATGTGTTGGCCTGTCTGTCTGGGTGTCTGTGGATGTGTTGGTCTGTTGGTGAGTGTCTGTGTATGTGTTGGTCAGTCGGTGGGTGTATGTGTTGGTCTGTGTATGCGTGTCTGTGTCTATGTTGGTCTGTCTGTGTGGGTGCCTGTGTTGGTCTGTCTGTGTGGGTGTCTGTGTCTGTGTTGATCTGTTAATTGGCTGTCTGTGTCTCTGTTGGTTTGTCGGTGTGGGTGTCTGTGGATGTGTTGGTCTGTCGGTGGGCGTGAGCGTAAGGTACGCGAATAGCGACAGGTGTAATTTGTTTTCAACGTCATTAAGTTGCTGATCAGGTTTTACTGTTATTGCCTTCTTGTGTATTCTGTGTTTCAAACGGTTTTTGAAGCGTAAATATTCGACATCTTCCCATGTTGACATCCTCTTTCTCTTTCAGATCAATTTTGGAATGAACTTTTCACAATTACCCGACTCCTTCTTATATTCGCAGCATCTACATTTCGTCAACTTCACGCAGTAAGTAGACTGAAAAGGACTCCATGCCGTAATTATAGGAGGCTGGTGATTATTGAAATAAACACAGACCATATAGACCATATATTAAAACAATAAATATGTGTTCTCTGTAGTGAGATACATCATTAGACATTAAATCCTTCACTCTTGGAAATATAAAATGTTGCTAAATGGGCCGACCTCCAAAGGTAATGAGGTGAAGTGAAAGATGAAACACCCTTCTGACATAGCCCAGCCGGGGTTTGAACCCAGGTGCTATAAATCTGTGGTCAAACTGGCTACCAGTTAGGCCATGGAGGAGCCCCCTTCACTCTTGGAATGTGTGTTTATACAATATGTGTGTGTGTATGTATGTATATATATATGTGTGTGTGTGTGTGTGTGTGTGTGTGTGTGATACGTGATGTAGAGATGTAAAAATATTTAGATAAATAAATACGGATATTATTGGTGTTATTATCTTTGTTTATGTATATGTTATAGGCTCGACATCCCACCTCCTGTATATATAAACGTTATTCGTGATCCAGTGGAAAGAGCAATCTCACATTTTTACTACAATAAATACGGTTCCGGTAACCTTATGAAGAAGCCCAGCCACAGTCTGGTAAGTACACGATTTGTGGCCATTCTAACTTGTATAATACTACAATCTTTACCCTATACATAATGACCATTTTTGAGCATATATATATATATATATATATATATATATATATAATTACTGATATTTTAGATTGGAATTTTACTGCATATGAACTGCATTTTATTTGTATCTGTTAATAGGCAGATTTGACTAAATCTACATTATTATTATTATTATTATTATTATGATCATTATTATCATCATTGTACAATATCGAAATGTTTTTTTTTCTTCAGTCCTTGGAGCAGTGTGTTAGCCAGTTGGGGACATGCCATTATTTGCCTTTAAACGTAATACTTCCCTACTTCTGTGGGCATCCGAAACCCTGCAGGTAAATACATTCAGACTAACACTTCTTCGTGATTATTTTCAGTAAAATGCCAGGTTGTGGTCACACTTCAACGGCGATAAGAATCTATATTGGTGGCCATATTCTACCGTCTGAAACATGTTCTATATTGGTGGCCATATTCTACCATCCTAAACTTGTTCTATACTGCTGGCCATATTCTACCGTCTGAAACATTTTCTATATTTGTGGCCATATTCTACCGTCGGAAACATTTTCTATATTTGTGGCCATATTCTACCATCCTAAACCTGTTCTATATTAGTGGCCATATTCTATCATCTGAAACATGTTCTATTTTGGTGGTCATATTGTACCACCCTAAACTTGTCCCAGACATGTTCTATATTTGTGGCCAAATTCTACCATCGTGAACATGTTCTAATATGGTGCCCATATTCTGCCGTCCCAAATATGTTCTATATTGGTGGCCAAATTCTACCACCCAAACATGTTCTAGATTGGTGGACAAATTCTAACACCACAAACATGTTCTATATTGGTGCCCATATTCTACCTTCCCAAACATACTCTCATTGCAACACAGTGCTGAACGGCCTATCCATGAGGGTACTAGTAACGTGGTTAGCCATTAATCCCTAACATATGAGTACAAATCTCTACATAACACTTGAAGGCTCTTTCATGTTTTGTCTCGTATTAAAACATCAGTCGTTGTGATTATTCTTGGTAAACACCAATGTCACGCCAGTAGTGTCTGTAATATGAACATTGCATGCAAGTAATTTTGTGCTGAACATAATAGGTAGTTCCAAAATTACATTGTCCTGTGTTAGAAAACCTGCACCGATAGCCTGCAGGCAAGGAGAAATGACAGATGATGAACACGTCAGCCCAATAACCACAAATAAATATGTGCAGGCGTAATACATGTAAATAAATATGCATCTCATAGATATAAATATTTGTGCACTGACATCCGGGTTATTCCGCTCCAGAAATGAAATAGTCACCGAGCGGGAAGAAATGGTCATTATTATGATTCAACAAGCATTACTATCATAACATGACATTGTGATGTTATAATGTGAACAGGTCAGGAAGTCCAGATGCTTTACAGAGAGCTAAGCGAACGCTTCGTCAGTCGTTTCTCGTCGTTGGCTTAACAGAAAATCTTCCGGCATTTATGGATCTTCTGCAAGTACTGATGCCAAATCTCTTCTCCAATGCGACTTACGTGTTCAATCAAATAGGCAAGTGTAGCAAGAACTTACGTTTCGATGAGCCTGTGTTTGTGTATAACTCATTAACTGTCTATTCGGTTAAACGTGCTGTCTAATTATCATAACAAACGCATTGCCTTCCATTGCAGAGGATCAGATGATTAACAAAACCCAAACAAACAAGAAGCCACCCGTACCATTTCATACAGTGTCCACTTTGAAGGATATATTGGCCGATGAATATGACTTTTATAATTTTGCCAAGCAGCGATTCTATGAGCAGTATAACAAAGTGTTTAAGACGGCCGTCGTCGGAGAAACGGATTTGAGAATTATACAGCCGGATTAATATGAGCCTGCTATTAGTTAACAGGATTGTGTTTTCACGCCTTTGACGTTATACACACGATTATATTCAAGTGCTCTTTTTGTGGGTATGCCTATTGGAACGGAGCACACTGCGTCTCGTTTCAGTAAGCTGTTAGATCGGTTTGAGCGACGGGCCTGTTAGAGCCTACAGATGCAAAGGAAGTTTGCAAAATCCCCCCCCCTCTCTGATCTCCCGTGAGTCAATTGGTTGATTGCTAATTGATAACAAAAACGCCAGTGTATGGAATTACTGTTCTAAGACTTCAGTTAAAGAACTAAATACATTTATTTATAGTTTAGCAAATATTTACATCAAAGGCGTGTTTATAAATGTGTTACAAGTAAATGGAGAACACTGTTCGTTAATCAAATTAGTTATGAATTTGTATAACACGATGCAATTTACCTCCAACAGAAACCTTCTGATACTCAGTCATTTTAGCGCCTTATCTAAACATTCATTTTAGTGCCTTGTGTAATCAGTCATTTTAGCGCCTTATGTAAACATTCATTTATAGCGCCTTATGTAAACATTAATTTTAGCGTCTTATTTAAACATTCATTTTAGCGCCTTATATAAACTATTTTAGCGTCTTGCGTAAACATTAATTTAAAGCGCCTTATGTAAACATTAATTTTAGCAAAATCGAGCTGAATCGTGATTTCGTCCAGACGACCAAATAACAATAACCTATAACCGGATTTGGATCCTATCTCTTGCCTTTGTTTACTAGATGTCGTGTAATTAATGGCAAACAATGAAAATCGGTCTTGACGGAGACATATTTAAATGCACGGATATTGAAGAGTTGTATACGTCTGGTCAGCCTTCTTCATTAACAAAGTGAAGCCCACATATTAAATTTGGGGCGTTTTGTGCTGGGGCTTAATTGTAGATTTCCCTCTTTTTGTTATGTACGCCGAGAGTTCAGGCGCGGTAAGTTCATCGAGCTCCATTGTCCTGTTGCGGGTTAGCTCCGTCTTCTCGTATGTGAAATGTTTAGAGGACAAACATCTGTGATAGTTCTCTGCTCTCCAACTAGCGATTAGTTCTCATCGTGTAATGGTCGAATAATGGTTATGGAGGAAAGCCCTCGTTGGATCAGTGTATTGTGGTATTACGTTCCGACATATTGAACGTATTATTGTGTGTTAATATCTCCGTTGTCTGGAGTACTATGCGTATATCTACTTGTATAGATGACGTAGTCCTGGGGGGGGGTGTAGAGTCCCACATTTCTTTATAAAACATTTGCTCAAGTTGTTGAATGACGATTGAATTCCGCGCTCAGTTTACACCGAGAGTACTTGGCATAAGGCTAATCCATATTCTTTCTGTTGCGATCCGTATCTAACAGAATCCTTTAACTGGATTTCTTACTCTTCTTCGAAAAAGTTGGCAAGCGAATCATTTGTTTATATGAATTATATATATATATATATATATATATATATATATCGTTGGAGTTATTATATACAAATTTTGATACATGTTGTGATTGTTTAATAAAATATTTTATATTGATATATCTGTTCGGTAATAAGTTCAGTTGTTTATTCATTTACTATTTAATCCTGAATATTCATATTTATCACAAGTTGCTCAGATGTACACAATCCAATAAATGTTCCGAATCTCACTTTGTCTAAGATGTTCTTCCATTAATTAGTATCGGATTATAAGGAATAAATTATTATAGTCTATACAGTTCACGCGCCAGGCACCACACACACACACACACACAGAGATAGAGAGATAGAGAGATACTTAACTGTGTTTAGGCAACGGCGTGCACACACACACACACACACACACACAGATAGAGACTGACAGAGATAGAGAGATACTTAACTGTGTTTAGGCAACGGCATGCACACACAAACACACCGCAACGCCATTGTCGCGGCATTGCAAGAAGGAGGTATGGATGCCGGGAGGGGGGTGGGGGGTGGGGGGTGGAATGCTGTGTGTGTGGAGTAGTGGTAGTCTATTGAAAGGGTATGGGGCTCTCCCTGAAAAAGTTGGGGGAAATGGAATATTTGGTGCATTCTAGGCGACGAGGGAGTGTAAAATAGACGACGTATAGCGTCGGATGTCTGCTGCTATTGTAAAGGCTATTGTAAAGGCTGATACTTAACAACCTGCTTGATTAAAATAACTTGACTTGTCTGCTCAAGGAAAGGCACTTTATTACCTCTATATTATTATTATTATTATTTTAAGATAGCCTTATTAAAGATCGCGTGAAAATTTAAGTTAGGTTGTTGGACATGTATTGTATACAGTCATATATTATCGCCTGTGATGTTATTCGTACTCTAGTGTTGATTGACAGAAGAGTTTAACAAAGACTCGATAATGAATTTCCCCCCATATATTTTGTAGTATAATGATCATGATTGTGGTTTGCTGTTGTATCCGTAGTTGAACGGTTAAGGTGTTTGACCGCCGACCTGCGACAGCTGGGTTCGTATCTTGGTCAATGTCTGTCAAGGTTGTTTCATTATTCAGAAAAGCTCAGCATTAGCCTTGAATATTATTTGGCTCATTTAGCCTACGGTACTATTATGGACAAAGGTGGCTTCAAATCAGAATATTGATGCTAAATTTCTTGGAATATAATTTCTGCGACTTTTCTTCTTTGAGAGTAAGTTATCTAACATTTTTTTTTTCTGGAATTTGTTTGGGAAATTCTAGTTGAGTTTATTTGAATTATTTAATCTCAGTAGCTTGAATCTGTGGCCTGCAGACGATTGTATTGGGAAATATCCCACAAATAGAAGTCGGATTCGAAATCTCCGACCTTGAGGTTTACAGGGCAGCGCCATAACCATTACGCCATCGGTGTGCTCCTTTAGAAATTCGATAATTGTCTATATACAGATGAATCACAGGATTTAAGACATACGAAGATTTAAAAAAAATAACATAAAATTTAAATGTTTTATATTTATTGATGATTTGGAAGTAATTAGTTCATGGTAATAATAGAATAAATTAACGTATTTCAATCGGTCACTAAAATGTTGGTATAAATTAATATATATATATATATATATATATATATATACATATTGTGTTCGATACAAACAATAACCGAGATTAAATAAGAAGAGGTAATTGCTTAAATATCTAGGTCAACATTGATCCAGATCATATTCCTGGAACCCCTTTCCCCTTCCCCGAAACGATAAATATTTACAATACACTAATCTCTCTCACTGAGTTTCCTCTAAGAATTATTTGTTTTTGCATTTTGTGATTGATTTGAGTTGTAAGAGAATTATTAGAAAAGATAACAAGCAACAAGTAGCATCACATACAGTTGTTAATAATGGCAAGAGAAGACAATCGTCTAGAAAATATGTAAACAAAAGTAGTAGCAACTGTTTAAGCAAGATAGAAGAATCGGTGGCAAACTTCATAAACATATGGTAATAGTCGTAACAAAAGACAATCGGGGTTAACACTAGTTACTCGTGTGAATTAATTACACGTCACCTGATAAATTTGATATTAAATCAGTGCGATCATCTTCACATCTTAAGTTCACGGATAACCGCTGTTAATTGATGCTACCAGAGATATTGGGGGGGTACATAAGGTTCTGGACACTCCTTACCAACGAAGCATTAAAGTATCTAGGTATCGCTACCGTTTTCTTTGTAGGGCCTTTGACGAGTTGGTTAAGAAAGTAGCCTCATCACAAGAATCGTCTGAGGATGAATGATATGTCCGACCTCGCCTAGAAACTTAGAATAATATAATTATAGTAATAATGGCCGAAATGGCAGTTATCTGATGTGGCTGGCTGCCTGAAATGAGGGAGACGGATATGGTTTATAACTTACAGCTTCAACACGACGACCAATTCTATAAAAAAATTGAATATACAGTAAATGGCATATTCGGCGGAGAAATCCTTGCCAGTTGCCTGGTTGGATGAATATGTCTCTTACAATAGTGCCACGGCGGGGATTCGAACTTCCAACCTCCCGCACAATCGTGGCGATCGGGAAGGAGACTGATGTTATAACACACGAGGCCATTCAAAATATCTGAACCTTATTTGTCGGTAAAAAGATGTAGTACACTTGAGAGTATGTTGCTTCAAATCGATATGACTTTGGAGAGGAGAGCAGAAAACTTCGGTTCAGGTAACAACAACAACATTATTATTATTAATAAAATAACAACATTAACAACAACAACAACAATAATAACAATGATAAAATAGATTAAGTCAAGCGCCCTTACTACATTTCAAATCCTATATGATGTAGCTAAAACGTCTATATTCTGTACCAATGAAAGTCAACTGGAAGAGGTGAGTTTTTATAATCAACTTACACTTTTATAGAGTTCATTATAACCTAGATCGAATTGTTAAACGTTATGATTATCATAATAAACCAATAGCATTTAACGTTACTGGATATATTTGTTCCGAACTTTTCAATAAACTACGGGCGACAAATACATTATAATACACATCGCATAATTAAACTGAACAACGATAGTTTTAAAGAGATATATATTTTTTATTTTGTAAATAGTAAAAAAACATTAAGACGTGAGTGAGTAGTTCACGACAAAAAACACAAAAATGCAAGTCATACTAACAATCTATTATTGGTATTCATAATAGGCAAGTTCTCACTTTGCCAATATTATCTTAAACAAATCAAATACGAGTTTTGTCTAAATCGTTTGTCTCATGTGGCAGATACATATTACAGATGTTCCGAGTACCACTCATCGGTGAACTGCCGTTTTATCAGCTTAAAATATCACCCTAGAGTCGTCTGCTAAATTTCTACCCCATCCGTAGCTGTTCTGGCTCTTGTTAGATGGTCTAATTAGTCAAGTCCGATAGATCCAGATAAAAATATATTTCAGTGTTTCCAATCAAAGATAAAAAGTAGTTTTTAGATTTCTAAACTGGACGAGATACTATAATTTTGATATGTTTTTTAACTAACATGGAATCTTAAATTAAGAAATTCTGTGCTTTGATCTGCGGTTAGAAGTGTGATATAACAGAAGCCAACAAAATATAACTTACTAAAATGTTACTACATTATGTTTGGTTGCTTTTAATGTTTTAAATGTTGCTGTTTTACGGTAATAAGGTGAAGTAAAGGATGAAACACCCTTCTGATATAGCTCAGTCGGGGTTTGAACCCAGCCTCTGTTGCTCTGTGGCCAACCACGCAACTAGTTTAAACCACGAAGGATCCAAAAAGGTTAACTATTGTCTAACTATTAAATAAATGGTTAAGACGTTCGATTTATCATATGTTTATTTTCAACAGACTTCATCAGTTACACGCAGGATTTTCTCTCAGTTAATCATGATCATCATTACTGAAACCTCACAAGAATAATCGGCAATTAATTCTTGCAGCTAACATATATCACTCTATGAGGCACACAGAGGGCCTAATTCGTGTTGAAGGTGACGCATGCGTAAGGCGTATAACTAATTGGGGCGCGTTTATGCGCAGTGGTTATAAGCACATCGAACTTGAGGTTTTATTATTAGGTCTAATTTTCATTTCCACAAATTTCAGATAAACCCTCGTTGCCCAAGGCACTCTCCACGAGATGCCTCGCCCTTTATCTACGGCGGGATAGGATCCGTATGGACCCGTTAGAAGGACGTGGTGGCAGCCTCTGAACCACCACGAGGCGCCACTAGTACGTGCACAATTATCCCGAGAGAAGTCATTGTCTATTTCCGGCGTGCTGAATCGGCAGGCATTGTGGTAGGTAAAGCTGTCTCCTGTTGAAAGGAGAAATAACAGTTGAGGAAAGGCCAACGCAAAGGTATGCAATATTCCGCGTTCATATTCTGGAACTTACCTGCCGTCCCAGAGTATCCAGAGACGTAAAGTCTGTAGAAATCACTCTCAGGAGCCAGAGTAAACAGACTGTATTCCGCGTACTGACTGAACCCATCGAATCTGGTCATGTCCACTCTGAAGTTGTAGTTCCTCTTTCCAGAGGTCATTTGGTGCATCAGTTCATTTCCTGTAGAGACACATAGAATAGATGGCATGAAAAGATACACTTTTCAATTTTTGACAGTAATATATATTTTTGTTCTTCTTGAGTATAGCCGAGTTGAGTCATTTAGCCTCGGCGTTAAGCAAACCTTATGACCTATGGAAACAATCTCACAGGCACAGGTGTGAGCCAGATTCGAACCCACAACCTGAAGGTTTGCAGAGTATTACCCTAACCACTCTATCGAAGCGTCGTGCACAATATTATATCGCCGTTTCAAATTCAACTTTCCGCATCTTCATCAAATTATTACACTAAATCGAAATTTAAATACACAACTTTTACCGAAAATAGACCAATTTGTATAAACTAATACGAACCCACGGCGTCGATAGTCAACAAGGAATGATTTTTGAATCAATGTATCTCTAATATTAATAATACATATTTTCAAATTCATGATCACGGTCATTCTGAAATCACCGTCTGAATTACGTGATCTTGGTTTGTTTAAGAAACATCCAGTTGTGGTAATGAGCGAATGCCTTCTCCCGACGACACATTCTACAAACATGGGTACCACTGGGAATCGCAATCGGAGCGCAAGGTTTACAGCGCGGTGCTCTATACACTGAGCTATCGGATAGTTCGAGTTCTTGTAGTGAAATGAGTATAACAAAAAATAAGTACAGAAATATAATCTTAAGTTCAAATCATATTAGGACTATCATCTTTAGAGGTTCCAGTATCGTTGAAGATGGCAGACGTAATCCGTAAACCGACATTAAGCGTAGCACAAAACGCTGACCATCTGGAGCTAGTTCTTTGTTGAACCTCGGCGTCAGTAATAGACACCTGCATGATACAGCCGAGGCGCGGCTTCCAAGAAATACTTGAACCAGTGAGCGACCAAATGTGTGATAAGTTCGATTACCTACCAGCCCAAAATTCTCCTCCAAGTTTACCAAAGCCATTTCTGTATGAATTCCACCTCCTCAAAAAGTTCTCCGAATTATCCATTCGTCTAAGCAACACCTGCAAGGAGTTAAGCATCTACAAACTTCCATCGATTCGAGTTGTTTAGCCTGCCTAGGAAAACAAAAGCCATAAACACAGATGTGAGTCGTATTCGAGCCCACAACCAGTAAGTTTGCAGAGCAGCACTCTAACCATATAGTTAGTGCTCTTAACCAAGGCGCCACCGGAACGCCCTGAATAGATGATGATGATGATGATGACGATGATGGTTGATGATGATCAGTATGATGATACAGTGTTCAATCGCAGACGGCAGCTACATAAAGCATCAGAAGTAATACCATACCGTCCAACCTCCACCATCTGTATCCATGTCACAGTAGACGCTGGTAACGTTAAAATTGTGGTTTGGTTGTATTTGGTAGACACCGCTTTTTCTATTTCCCATCAACAACAAATCGTAACAGTCGACGGCAGCTAGAAATATAGACAAAAATGGCAAAAATCTAGAGAAACAGCACTTGAACTACATAACGAATAGAGTTGATTACTTATCAAAAATGGGAACTTCGCTAACTTGAGGAATCCATTGAAACCGGAATCGCGGCGTGACAGTTGGGACCCGGACCTCCCCCGCTTCTGGTTAGCACGTTTGGTCCGGTGAACAGCATCACCTTCCAAGCGAGAAATCCAAGCCCAGCCATGACTAACAGCAATATCACCGCCATCATTATGATAATGGTCGTCACGTGACCCAAGATCAGCGTCAACATCCGTTTGTTGTAAGACATCGGCCTGTCGGAGCATTGTCTATGTCTCTCGTAAGGTGGCGGCATCCCGTCCGACCCGTGTAAGAACCAGGAACTCTTTCGCTGCTTTCTGTCATCGGGTATATAATATCTAGCCGCCGACCCAAGCTTCTTGCTCCTTTGTCGTTCGTGGCGAAACGGTTCATCTCTGAATAATAATAATAATAATAATAATAATAATAATATACATTATTACATTACCATATTTTAGTGTTATTATGTAACATACACAATCACTGCTAATTTATTTAGAGCAACTAATGGGAATCAACAATTAATACAGGGTCAGGTTGGGACTAATTTATGACTCACACCTGATGACCTTCGGAAGCTCATTAACAGCCGCAGCTGGAGAACTGTGACTATTTGGGGCTTTCATAACTTCCGACGAGATACTCAGGTTGGCCAATTCGTCTGCGTTCAGCGAAGGGCAGCACTCGGTGTCATCTTCCTGGCTTCTGTGAAGGTCATTCCTAACTGAGCGCTGGCCGCCATGTCGCCTCGATTCTCTGGTTTTGAATGAATGGATCAACTTAGATTTTCTATCAGGCAGCGTGATATCGACCAATTCAAGGGAACTAGGCGCCAATAAAAAAGTTAAATAGAAATAAGATGTGCGATGGATAAGTACTAAAATTACTTCTAAGTGCTTATTATAAAATATGAAACTTCTAAGTAAAGGCATCTCGAAGTATTGTCAACATTTTCCATGATGGTGATTGATGATTGATTGATTGATGTTTTACGGCCACTTTTGTGCACATGGTAGGCTGAATGGGCCGAGCGACCTCGAAAAGTAATGAAGCGAAGTCAAAGACGAAACAACCTTCGGATATGCCCAAGCCGAGATTCGAACACGGGTGGTTGTGGTCCGTGGTCCAACACGCTACCGCTAGACCACGGAGGCGCCCCTAACGTTTTCCGTGAATCGATATCTATCACACAAAATGATCGAAATCAATAACAATACCAACCACTTACCTGATATTGTTCTCTACAGGTGTCTGTCTATTGTTCGGGTTAAATATCACGAAAGAAGTGTTGCTCTCATTGTCTGGATGAGTTGCTTCTTCCACGTGACAATCCATCTTTCTCCGGCGATTAGGCGAACACATTTTTCTCAGATACCTTGTTGTTCGATTTGAAGTGATTACACCAACGGCACCACAGTCCCACACGGAAGGTTTAGAGGTGTTCCTTTACTTTTGCTGGAAGCCGCTAGACAAACAACAGTTCAGAATGGTGTTGACCATGCTGGTTTGTAATCGGTACTGCTTTAGTGTACACTGCCAGTTATTGTACGCGTCTTTGTTATTTTCTTTCAGCGTAAGAAAGGTCCATGCTTACAGCTGGCGAAGGCACAGGTGTAGGTTTATGCAACAAATTAACTGAGTGTACACCATAACAAGCAACAAAGATACATTTAATACCAGTTTACTCCAAGTAGGTTATGCACGCATAGGCAGAATATGTATGCCCTGGTATAATAAGTATATCGCGATAGATTAATAATACGCTTTTAACATGGCCAGATTTTATTCACCCTCGAGTCACTAAAAAAGAGCTCATTATAACTCAACTCTTTGCAGGAGTCTTTCCTTTAAAGCTCAGAAACCGGACTACCTCGTGAAAAACGGCTAACAGGTAAACGCCAGTTTTGCGGTATTCTGTTACAAAACCTTATTAGCTCCATTGTCGAACCATTCGAACTTATTTTTGGCGATGGATTAGGAAGGTAGAAACAAACACGAAACCATGAAGCCACACGAACCAGAGGTCAGTGAGGAGAACTTGAGACTCGTAGCGACCCTATTCAACAATGTCAGAAGGGATATGTTATTAAAGAATGAAATCCGGTACGTAGCTGTCTTCAGAATTGATCAAACTCTCCTTTCGATATTCATAGATATTAGGACACTAGCATAATGGTACAGTTGGTTGCGCTATGCGCCTCAGACCTGGGAAACGAGTTCGAGTGTCACTCGTGTCCGTAGAATTTTTCATCCACTGTAAAAACGGCTTTAACCTAAGCTTATCGTTTGTCCAAGGAAGTTTTCTACCAATTAAATAATGTGAGTGTGACCGGTCTCGAAGCTGAACAATGTCGGTCACTTACTTGAGGTCGAAGTATTAATTTTTAGCTAAAGTACAATTATCACTGAAGCACTTTAGCTCAGCGGCAAGTTGCTATACTAAACACAGCTAGACATCTACTAAAACAAACAAAAACAACTTTTGTGTTTGTGGCATCCTTTTTTTAGAGAATGGCAGAGGCGCCTCCGTGGTCTAGGTGGTAGAGCGTTGAACCACAGATCACTACCACCTGAGTTCGATTCTCGGCGTGGACATATCTGAAGGGCGTTTCATTTTGACTTCGTTTCATTACCTTTGGAGGTCGTTTGGTCCATTTAGCCTATCATGTGCACAAAAGTGGCCGTAAAACATCAATCATCGTCATCTAGAGAGTGGCCCAATGGGCATATATAGCAGGTGTGACAAAATTCGAGGATAAACAGAACGTTCGTTCACTCACCCACTACAACCACCTGCTAATATGTCATGCACAAAAGACAACTGTCCCCACTCACTCAGTCCTTGATAATGAACATTCGGTGACAAACATTGAAGCAAATATTGAGTTTGATTGCCGTTTGAGAATCGTGCCGTTTTAGACAAATTCAATAACCAATTTTTTCTAATCGTAGCATCTTAGACGACGAGTAAAATCCTCAGTTGAACCTAATAAGCATACTTCTTTGATTAGCAGATGTGAAATTTGTCGACTAGGTCTTTCTGAAAATTATATACAATTTAATTGACTTAATTTAAATGTGTTTTCCATTAAGTTACCGTGTTCTGACAAGGATTATTTTATGTGAATAGATCATGTAATAAAGGAGAGTGTCGATTCGACATCACCGATTCGGAGGCACATCTGGTTAAATGGAGCCATATCGATGGCGAAAACACCCCCAGCGACAGGGATGCCAAAATGCCGCCCATCATGCACTACAAGCGATCCAGGAATGGTGGACCTCATTCCGCCATATCCGGCCAATCAGTAGACGGCGTCCCCTCGAAGGAAAACAAAACCGAAACCAGTTGTGGGAAGAGGGCGGGGGAATGTTCAAGAAGATATTCTGAAAAGAGTGGTCCCAGAATGATCGACAATCGGCAAAGAACACTGACGACACATGACGGCAACAAGTTCCAGGACAAAGACTTCGTGTACGATACGACTACGAACAAGCAATACTCCATCGGCCAGCGAAGGTATTCCGACCCTCGTCTGCAACTCGACAATAAAATGGTACGGAGTCTTATTCGTCATGTGATCGCTCTGATCGCTTTGGTTGTCCTGCTTCTAGCCGTTCTCACTGTTGGTGGGGGCGTTCTCATGTGGAAGGTGGTGCAGTTGAGCGATGAAATGCTGAAAGCAGGCATCGAAAGTCAGAATCTCTCGCTTCACAGCAACCTTACGCTGTCTCCGCTTGACCCGACAGGTACGTTTAGTCGAAAGGCCGATTTGATCCGATTCGATATATTTTTATCCATAAAGTGAATCTTGGGTAAACATTGAACTGAATTGAACTGAAAGGAACTGATGTACCATGACGACATTAAGGCATCATGCCGTTGTAGATCAAAATATAAAAATTAATGATGTAGCTTTCAACTAAACAATTTTACATTGTTTACGCTAATCTAAACAAGATCGCTAAACAAGATCAGTTATCTTGTTTGCAGAAGCAGCGCAATGTCTCTTCTTTATCAAAGTCATAATGTTTTTCTTCGGGAATACAAAACTATGGATGCTTTATATAAAAGGTACGTTTTTATTGCATACAGTTCAGTTCAATTTATGCTGTATTATCGCAAACGCGAAAATATGTGATCAACTTGCAAACATATATATGAATCAGTAATTCAATTGCATTATAATGAGTGACATCACTTACGTGTATTGTTTTATTTTATTTGGGATTTACACAAAATTAACTTATTTAATAACTAAATTTTCCAAATAAAACCCCATAAAATACAATTTTAATAGTCGCTCGAATACGCTTATACGAAATACCAGTGACCCCTGCTACGTGACAGTTTTCACTATTTACTCATAGTTGGGTCAAACCTCGCTGTGAATACGACCGTGACATTACGGTAATGCCCATATATGGAACAGGTGTATGCATTTATTTACTGTGACTCGTAGCTAACCATGTTTTGGATGATTGGGTAATAACTTAAATGAAAACGTGCTTAGTTCTTCAAGTGGTGATTACCGGATTAATAAGACACTTTAAATAAAAAATAGTAGTTCAAACTATCTACAGCCTTATCTACATATATCAGTATGACATAGTTTACTATTAATTGATTGGTTAATAAGTGAGGCCTCAGTATGTTACGTGTTTCTGTACTGATTGTTGTTTATCATAGTTTCCCAGACGCTAACTGGGTAATAAGTGAAATGTCGGTGAGGTAAGCTCATCATCATCTGGAACATGATGATTCACAAGAGGGCGCTTTGATAGCGCAGTGGTTACAACAATGTACTTCAAACCTCCAGGTTGTGTGTTGGAATTCGACTTGCAGCTGTGTTTGTGGGATGTTTCCATTGGGAGTGGCCCCTCGGGTATATTTCCCGGATGTACCATCAATAGAGGTTAAACAACTCAATCTAGTATATCCATGCAGTATTAGTACTAAGATGACCATAATTCAGTCATAACAACGGGGGAGTGTGGACCATAATAATGCACCAACATTCAGGGGACGTCCCCATATGACGGTTGATGTCACCAATGCGCCGTAAATCTTCCAGTTCAGATTTAAATAGTTATATTATTGATTATAGGATCATCTTGTTTCTACCATGTATCACTCATCAGCCATTTCCTCATACTACTTACGCTTTAGTATGGTAGCGTGTTTGATGACCACGACTTACTCATTATAATGAAGACGTTTTCATTTTGTATGTCAGCTATCCGCGATTGTTACGACGTGAAATTGTTGGGTTATAGAAAGACTGGAGCGTACAGGATATATGTGAAAGACGACATTAATGCAACGGAGGTGTACTGTGATCTGGATAATGCTGGTGGAGGATGGACGGTAAGACAGTTAATTGTGTTCGGTTTGTGTATTTGATAACCACATGATGATAAATAGAGTCCGACTGAAACGGCCTATTTTGAAGTGTATAGATGCCTGGATTATGTGATCACGTTGGTAACTGTATAGGTTATGTGCTTTAAATGTCAATGGGCACAGAGCTTCTCAAAAATACACAGATGCACTAATCTATAGCAGAATAGGCACTCATAAAACGAAGAAAAGAAGATACAACACGTGTAATGGCGTATAGACAGACACTGACATAAATGTATATTTGGTTGTAAGCAAGTGTTAACGGGAATACAAGTATATATACACATGTATATACAGAAACGCTGTAAATATATATCTACCCAAACGTTTACCTGCCTGTGGCACATACACACACACACACACACACACACGTGCACACACCCATGCGCGTGCGCACTCCCTGAACAGATGTTAGCAAGGTGGGATGGGTTCTCGTGTACTATAGTATGTTTCCGGTCCGCTGGATCACTGTTTCCAAGTTAGAGTTGTGTGTGAAATGTTAGCATAACTGTGGTAACATAGTCGAAAAAAACCTGTATTTAGGCAAAGATCCCTCGCAAAAAACTCAAGGACTGCAAGCAAGACGCATATCAGCGACGAGTTCCAATTCTATGATGCTACCGTAGTCTTCTCTACGTGAAGCGTAGAAAGAGAGGACTTCCTAGACATTGGTAACTTAGAGGTCGACGATGACATCGAAAACGGGCTCGCCACATAGCTGAGGTTGTTGTTAGAGAATCCCCAGAGGGAGGAGTTCATTTTGAGGATAACATTCCTATGTGGGTATTGGCGAGGATGAATGGACTGTCGAAGATAAGCTTGACCAAGTACTGATGGAAAGGAGGAGGGGCTGGATGTCTTTGAGGGTACTCGAGCCGCTCCAGAGTTCTGACCTGTATCAATCTTGTTTATTACCAGACAGCTTACCCGGTCAGCGCATCAGTATAATTTTTGTCTACTCTGAGTCAGTGATCTCAACTGCCTTGACCGAAGAGACGCTCTGAGATGACAGGTTCTAACACCCCCAGGCGATGAAAAATCGAGGTCCGGGAGGTCCACGATACATGGGCCGCGGCTGCCAATGCGGCACAGTTATAGAAGATCATTAAGCACACAATCATCCCGAAGGACATCCCCAGCTAATAAATCTATAACACCGGTAACTATCAGGATGGCAGATAGAAACCTATGGAGCTCATCGTCTACAATGGCCACGCCAGGTCAAGACCTCCTCAAAACTAGGAAGATCAAATTATACATTGGTGATATATGTGAAGCCATCCAACAGGCCACGCAGGGTGTGGCAATTGCGGTCTGGCTCAGGATATACAGCTCAGAGTCGACCCGTTCGTTATACAAGACGCTCGTACCTACAGAACAAAGTTGACCAAGGACAGACTCCAGAAGATCTGTGCTGGGTTGGATGACAAAACCCTGGGGGAATTTACTTGCCTCAGGCCCACACAGACTGCCTCCCCATGTACGAATACATCCAACACGTCAAATAGGTGACTAGCTCCACAGCGCCACTTGGCCAGCAGTCGGTTGAGCTAGTTTATCGGCGGTGGATGGGAGGAAGACAATGGGGGATTATTGAGCTCTTCAGGTATATGCCAGTCTTCACCTACGTCCATAGTTTAGCTCAAGATATCCACCTGAAAGGGGGTGGGGGGGGGGTGGCACATACATACCATAGTCTCTTTCGGTGTTGCGGAGTCGTAAGGGCCCGTGCAATCGATTTGAACCTAGCTCTTCTGTAAACTCAGAACAAATACCAAGAGGCCAATCACTGTCTGGATGGCAATAGAGGGCTGACATTCCCCTGATGTATTGTTGGCTCTCGAGGAGCATGTGAAGTTCATCGACCGAATGGAAGAGAATGTGCCCCACTTCATTAGTTAGCCCCATATTGTATACGTTGAGTGGACGCCTAACTGGATGAGCCAAAAGAGGACATCTACACCGTGTCCAAGCCCATCCTAAAAACTATCTTGGCCAGGCTAGATCAGTGAGGATTATGTGGACTATTATGAAGAACTTGAGGTAGATCACAGGGTAACAATACCCAGTAATCCCCAGTACAAACTTGATGTGGAGCTCGTTCTCACCTTGGTGATGCGCTCACAGTACATTCCTCCCAGGGTTTTACCATTCGTGACCCACAGAAGGTCTGACTTATCGGCTATTTTCTTTAGTGGTCGAACCTCATCTACCTGACAGTTTCCAGGTCGAGTACATTGTTCAGATCGAACAATTTAACTGCACACCGGAGAACACTGAGGTCAGACAGCCCACTGACCAGAAACTTCATAAGAATACCCAGAAGAAGCTTACTGCCAACAAACACCAGGATTACGCCAAGGGACTTGAGTGGTTTAACCTTCGAGTTAACTACATTCTGGGGCTAAAATCAGCCCAAGGGTATCGCTGCACAACTTACAATGTCGAGATGCTGTGTTGCTATATAATAGTAATGATGATGATGTTGATAATAATAATAATAATGATGATGATAATAATACTATTAAACTTCTATCGCCCCAATATCATCGAAAGGAATCGAGCTCAGTGGTGCAACTAGTACAGGGGTTGGGAAAACTCATAGGATTGCCATTGGAGAACTAGGCAAATGTGTGACATACTGTGGGATACACCTGGATGAGGGCTGTCCTTGGACCATATCGAGGAAATCCATCACCCCCCGAGCAATGGTTGTTTTGTTCTGATTGCCCTTCGGCTCCGAAATCAAATTATGGTACAGATCCAGGTGCCGAAAAGAGGCTGTGAAGTTCGGCGGGACTAAAGAATTGATATGCTCGCTTCCTGCTGTTACGTGCCCTCGGGCGCACTGAAGTACACTATGTGTATTTGAAAATGAAAGTTACTTCAACGTACAAATTGCATATCTAATTATGCGGTTAAAAGTTGCATCTGATCGTCTAGAAAATGTGATATTCATTTGTCTGTGTTTATGCACATCCCCACACTTATACATACACTTATATTCGCAGCGATCTGTATATCATTCTGTACTTACACATTGGACTCTAATGGCCTCTATAATACAACAATTTAATTTTAGACAGGTACATCATTTCATTTGTATGTACTACTTTATACAAGTTGATATTTCTCCGGAATACATTATTTAACGTAAGTTGCATATTGCTAAATGTTGTATACATATATTTAATTGACGCAATGCAACAGTCAACAGTTGCGTTAGCTGTCTAATGTACTTCTATTTATCAATCAGGTTTTGCTGAGAAGAAAGGACAACTCGGAAAACTTTGATAGAGGATGGAAAGATTACAGGAATGGCTTCGGCAACTTAGAAGGAGAATTTTGGGCTGGTACAAACGTATTTTGGTTGTGCTGTTTTGGAAGTATTTAATTACTATTTTTTCATAATTAAGTGGGTTTTCACAGAATACTTGATTTAATTTAATAAACTGTCCAAATATACTAGATGCATGCAAGACAGCTCAGCATTATTTGCGAGGACTTGTACATCTAAACAAACTCAAGAATATATTGAAGTTAGTTTTAAAAAGTACCCGTCCATTTTTCAATATTTAGGGAAATATACATTTGCTTGCAGGAAGTTCTTAAATATCATAAAAATTGTTGAAGAATGTTGAATTGGTGCCCATTTTGGCGCTATCATATTTTTTATCCTCATAACATTGGTAGCAATCTTATTGCTAGGTTGTTGGATAGAATTCTAGCGTTGACTATGTCTGTGGAATAATTTTTTTTTATAGACTACATCCTGTTTACTGACATTAGATACTCATTTACAGCTGAGTGAACTATATTTCTATGAATATATATATATATATATATCTATTAGGCACATACTGTGTCATGTATGCGCGTGCGAACATTGGTTCAGGGTTTGAAAATAACGTCAACAGCATAAAAAGATGATACTTAGCTACTGAATAGAGTATTTTATATGTCTAAGGATACTTAACATCACACTAGCTAATATGGAAATTAGTTGAATGCAACTCTGATGCACATAAAGGTTGGTTTCTCAGATGGGGTATATAATGAAGGTTGCTTCTCTTCGTATGTTCTGTCCTTGTACATCCAGCAGTTCGTGGTTGCTTAGCTGTTTTTCCACTCCAACGAACCTATTAGATTACCCCACATTACACATAGAAATACGTACTTCACTAGGAATTTGTACCTAGTTACATAATGTACTTATTAAGTATATTCTTCTCGTTTTCGTCATTCAAAGGCAACGAACTATTCAACAAAATGACTAATAGTGAAAGAACCTACAGCTTAAGAGTAGATATGATGTCATTTGAAGGAGATATACTGTACGCCGAGTACAAGGATTTCTCAGTGTCGACGGAGAGTGATTTTTATAGACTTCACGTATCTGGATATTCAGGAACGGCCGGTACGTAAATATATCAATAATAATCGTAAACAGTATTGTTTATAGGTTCAATGCGTTATTTGTTTAATTAAAGATGACAAAATGACTTGCGATATTGAAAATATTGCTAATCTTTATGGTTACTTGTATTACGTACCACATATCACTCGACCATCACACGATTATTTATTATTAATGCTGAGAAATATCACGATTCTTGTTGGCCCTTGTACGTACAACTTAAATTCACCTATCGCCAACATTTCCATCATTATTATTATTATTATTATTATTATTATTACTACCAGGAAATAGTCTCCAGTACCATGATAAATGCCGATTCAGCACCCGGGAGTTCGATAACGACGTCTCGTCTCAGCATTGTGCCAAAGTTAGTGGCTCCCCCTGGTGGTTCAACAGTTGTCAACGTGTATTACTAACCGGCCAGTATGGCGCTTATCCGGGTGTCGATGGCAAACATGGTATATCCTGGAAGGAGCCATGGGGAACTACAAAGTTTGCTAAATTCGTCGAGATGAAGGTTCGTCCAAATTCTCCGGTAGATGGCTGACGTTCAGGCGTCACAATGATTAACAAACACGCTTCCATCGATTGGAACGGTACACATTAGTCATACCGATTAAAGGAATTTGTATTACGTACTCTCATATGGGATAAAATCTTGTATCTAGGTTCATTATTGTTATTATATGAAACACGGCGCGGGATTTGTTTAGGAGATGTATGTTATTAATTAGTAAAAAACAAAAAACTGTATAAAGTACACGTTTTTTGGAAATAAAATCAGCAACCAGACGATATTGTATTCAATTTGTTTACGAGTCTGTATTGCCACTAATACAGAATTATGTGCTGCCTTATGCTCATACAAGGATTTATGGATATTTTACAAAGTATACATGCCTGAGTGTTAATCTGAACTGACTTGATCTGCAGCCTCTATTGACCTTCATTTACCTTTCATTAATCGTGTCGATCGACCTTTCGCGCATTTATTGATGATGTTTGGTACTGGCACAGACAATAATCAATCATTTCATGTTTTTTTTAATAGAACATCTAGAAATATTGACGCAATTCAAACGGAGTAAAATAACTCAAACAAATTTGACTGAGATATCGGTTCATCCGCCAGGTTTCTAAAAGCCATCTTTATTGTCATTAGCATCAGGAAATAAACCTACATATTTCGCCTTATCTTGTATCGAAATAGTCTCCTCTCCCTGGTTCTAGTTACGGGAAGTTTCAGTGTCGAGAAACTGAAGCATCAACGGGTTAGATTGGTGTGAGATGATAATTGTTTTCGCTTCCGAGACGCATTGTTTAAGAACCTTAGGACGGCAGGACGTACCTTTGTAGGCAACTGTTTCAAAATTTGTTTTTAATGCGATGGCTTGGAACAAATTCATTTGAATTGAGTGAGTGAGTGAGTGAGTGAGTGAGTTTAGTATCGGCGCTGGTGGAAACCGAGAGATGTTTTACAGGATTGACTCCCTATGGATGACCATCCCACAAAGTTTGTGGCAAAAACACGGGTCCGAGTCGGATTGCTGCTGTTCCTGGCGCTGTTCATTAGATATTATTTTTAATCAAAATACTTTACGGTCTAGATAGTGGGGTTATTTTGAAGGGAGATATTGGATTAACCTATTCCGTTGTATTCGTATATTTCGAAGAAGCTGGTCTCGGTATTTTAGCAATGCGTCATCGTCGTGTATGGGACTGCTGGCCACGTTGTCTTGACATACGATATCGCCACTGTCATTTCTCTCGCAGGGCTCTACTCTGTAGTGGTGTACTTTCCCAACATCCGTAGGTACCTGTATGGCGTCAGCGGGAATCCCAGCTCCAGGCTTATACTTGTGGATCGGCAATGGACATTCATGGTTGTGCACGTATGCACATTGGATGCCGGATACTATTGACTTGCGCCGCTTGTTTTGGGGACTTGGACCGAGCCGTCGTCGATATTTCAGGAAGTGCGTGAAGTCTGGTAGGGTCTCGTCGGCTGGACGAGCAATCAACAGGGTGTCCATGAGGAAAAAGAAATTCCGGAACGTCATTTGAAAATAGTCTCTGTTTTTCATTTGAAATGAGCGTTTGATTTGATTGAGCATTGCACGCAAGGTTGTCGCATTTTTCGGAACCAAGATCTCGTCCAGGTCGACAAAAAACATGTGATCGATGTCATACATGTGTCTGTACATGCAGTCGGTTAGCATCAGCGGGTCTCTGATGAACAGTTCCATCCTTCTCATTGGCACATTCCAACCGCGCTTGATCCTGTCGTCGTATGGAAGCACATTATGGTCCTGCCTCAACTCAACCAAGCCCAGCCTGGCATAGTAGTCGAACACTCCTGACGTTTCGGCGCACTGCGAGTTGTTGTGGATCACAATTTTGGACACGCCCAGTATCTTCTGCATTTCCATCCACTCGATCACATGATTGGGATTAAGACAGCCAAATATCGGAGGCACACAGATTCCGAATTCGTGAACTTGCTCTTTCGACGGATACTCTACCGCTACCGAATTCGATTCATCCAAACGCCGCACGCCTTCGCTGTCGCCACCCAACGTAATCCGGAGCGGACGTTGGCAGGTGGGTGTAACGGGACAGGGCACGACGACCCTTAGATAGACGGTTCCAAAGAAATCCTTCGCATAGGCCGTAGTATCCTTCCCCAGATTAACGAGCCCAGTACGGATAGCGGCGCCTTCCGGGCGTTCGCACGAGACGAAGCAGTACACGTTTCGTTCGCTCCGGTTTTGTTTCATGAAGGCCAGAGTGCTGATCACAGTCGGACTGACGTCGGCAAATCTGTCGTCCCAGAAGCCACTCAGCAAGTACATCTCCCGAGTATCGTCCGTTATATTTAACCACCTCATCTCGGACGAGTAGCTGCCGAGGTCGGCGCTACCTAACGGGTGGGCACTCGTCGTCGCTGTCGTATAACTGTAGCTTTGTTGGGAATTTGGCGTCGTCCTCGACGGAACTCTTCTTGTTCTAAAACGAGTACTGGATCGCTAAGATTTGAAATCGGCCAACTTCTATACATACAGTACACAGTCTGGTCAAATTAATGGAAAGGACGATCGAAATTAAGAAGAAGAAGAAAGAAAAAAAACCCGCATAGCCGAACAAAAACCAAATAAATACGTTGATTGATTACCCGGTGTTTTTTTTTTTGGGGGGGGGGGGTAATTGATAGATCACAGAACGGGACTAATTTTAGTTTTTGTGAAAAGATCGGTCAAATTTAAAATATTTAAAAAAATCGGGAATCAGTAAAAGGAAAATAAGGAATACTAAAAAAGGCTAGACGATGATCGCCACAAAATCATTTAAAATATTGACTCTGAAGAGCCCATAGCTGTGTAACGCGGTTTAGCCACCCCCCCCCTCTCCCCCCAAGAGGGGCAGCATTATAAGAGTGTCGCAAAATATTAAGGCTGTCATAAAAAAGGCTCCAGTTAATATACGACTTCACGTTGAGGAACGGTGGTCGTCATAAACTACATCCGGGTTTTTCCTGTTATCGTGATTTATTTATTAATGGTTAGAGATCAAATAGTTACCCATCGGTGATGACGTCATGATCGAATTTTATATCACGTGCTCGTTCGCTATCTCTCGGTCCGCTGTAGTTATTTAACAGGATAAGTAAAATAACTATCATGGGTATTCCAACGAGGAATATTAACTTCCGGAAAGCGATAATCTGCAACGGAAGGAAACAATTCTCATTCGTGTTTTTCAAGCTTCTGGATACATTATTTCGCGATTAGAATTCCGGATGAAGTATTCTACAATCTGTGTCGAGAAATGACGCTTATTTTGAAGGTTATTGTTACAGGTTAAAATGTGAGAATCATCAGGCAAAACAATTAAGAGATTACGACACAAAAAGCGGATGTTTGTACTTACCGTAGACGTTTGAATATTCATGATAGACGGCAAGAGTTGTGACACGACTCGCAGACAAACGTTGATTGTCGCGTGGAATCGAATGAATTACCATATTATATATATATATATATATATATATATATATATATATATATATATATATATCCTATGAAGGTCATGGCCATGGCCATAGTCCGATAATCACAGCTGGAATATTTCCAATACCACTTCACAATTTATAGAGACGGGAATACACACAATCGAACGTACCATTATACACATTATAAATGACATGTTTATATTCCCAAAATATTCATCGTATCGCTTCTTAAATCTTTCTCGGCTTTGAATGTATGCTGTTTGATTTTAATAAGCTTTTCATAGATTAGTTTTATGTTCTTACCGGTCCTTATGTATATCGAAGAGAAATTTCCATTGGTATCTTTCTTCAAAGCGACACTTTACAAACTGTAGATCTCTGTTGTGGTCATCTTCGACGTTTTTTTTAATGTCCCGAAACAACAATTGTTAAAACCAACAGCTTATTAATCTTAACATGACGGTGGGGCAAGGTAAATGTTTTCGGCGTAATAGCTTCGCTACCGTGAATATCATAATAACATTCTTAAAACGGACTTAATGTCTACTACATAGCCTAATATACTTATATTAATGGATTTTAGTGGCATTTATGAGAAGCAGATTTAAGTCAGTATGCATATAGATGAACTTGGAAAAGACGATGATATTCTTACAAAGTACTAAAGTAAATAGTGTACGACGAAAGTTGTTATATAAAACATACTAACCAGTATATATATATATATATATATATATATATATATGTGTGTGTGTGTGTGTGTGATGTGTGTGTGTTTTTAGCCGTGTGGAATAAGACACTGACACAGAAAATCTCGAAGCGTGATTTCAAACTCTGTACGATTCTTCAGCGGACTTAATCCGGAGTGGCGACTTTTCATGCTGAGACATGTGTAAATGTCTCACCAGTCCTTAAGCCACCAAGCAATAAAAAGCGAATCAGCTACAGCCGTGGAATTTGGGAGTAGAACACCCAAGTCAGATTACGTCAGTTGTAAGAATGTTTATGTTAATTATCTAAGCAGCCCTATTTATAGTTATGTCATCTTCAATTCACAAAAAGCATCTTATGTTGTATAACACCAATTATCAATATATTGACACGACCCTATTGCATCTAAATGGAGAACCACTACAGGGCCACACTTCTTGCACGTAGCCCAACACCCTGCTTTGCCCACAACTTTAATTTGATCAAAGTATAACCACACACAATCCTGTTTTCTGCCAGACATTGTGAAGTTGGCAAGTATGAATATATAATGATAAAATACCAGCTATAAATTACAAAATAAGGTAGTCTAATTTTTTCCCAAAATTGTCACACACTTTACAGCATCAAGAAAGGTATTGTATTCAGCATGAGATAACTATCAATAGTGAACCCGTTTTTGTTGTTTTGTTGTTCGGGGAGAATCCCCAGGCTGTCGCTTATTCAGCACAGCCTCTATGTTGGAGTGTTGAGAATCACCTCCCCCATCACTCACAGGGGAGCAGTACGGAAAGATGGAGCCGAAATTGGTCATTCCCAGAATGTTTTACGTCCTCAGGGTTTTTTTTTTTTTTAACGTCTCCCTTTATTTTTAATAATCCAGTGGAGACAGCAACGCCATTTAACGTGGTCAGCCACCTACGATGTTGTGAGCCGAGAAATTAATTCTGGAAAGTTTCGACCTCTTACGGGGCTCGAATCTGTGACTGTTGGCACCAAGTGCCGGGTGCTTAAGCCGCCAGGCCACCGTAGCTCACAACAGTGAATATGTGTGAATACTCACCTTATATACCCATCCTGGCTAAGAGCCTAACATTAACTCAGTAATCCCCTAAATGTGTAGAAAAGATGTGACTTCACGTGTCAGATCATCCACAAACTCATCTAATCTACCACATGGAAGCATAGTGGCTACTGTATGTGGCTTCACCTGTTAGTCTATTGTGTGGTTATAGAAGTAAAGGCTCATCTCCAGTTGGATGGGTGATTATCCAAATTAATGTGGGGGATGTGTCAGATTCCAATTGGATATGCTGTGATTGTGAAGGTCCACTATACCGTGTACCTGCTATATGTCTTTATAGCATGGATCTGTATTATCATTTTCAAACTAGTGAATATATATATATATATATATATATATATATATACACACATATATATTAAAAGACTGAGATAGTGAGCTCCGGTGGCCTAGTGGTTAAGCACCCGGCACTTGGTGCCAACGGTCGCAGGTTCGAACCCCGTAAGAGGTCGAAACTTTTCCAGGGATTAATTTCTCGGCTCACTACATCGTGGGTGGCTGACCACGTTAAATGGCGCTGCCGTCTCCACTGAATTATTTAAAATAAAGGGGGACGTTAAAAACCCCCTGAGGACGTAAAACACTCTGGCAGTGACCACCCTCAGGGTATTTCGGCTCCATCTTTCCGTACTGCTCCCCTGTGAGTGGTGGGGGAGGAAGTTTCTCAACCACTCCAACATAGAGGCTGTGCTGATTAAGCGACAGCCTGGGGATTCTCCCCGAACAACAAAACCAAAAGACTGACATCTGCGCTGATTACAGCTAGCCTTGAATGTTATAGTACAGACTGGACATAACTGGACCTCGGAAACATACTACTAAGGTGGATTTTATATTGTTGGTATATAAAACACACCAATCGAGCTGTGGCCAACAGTTTAATATATATATATATATATATATATATGTGCGTGCGTGCGTGCGTGCGTGCGTGCGTGCGTGCGTGCGTGCGTGCGTGCGTGCGATTGATCTTTTACGGGCACTTTTGTGTACATGGTAGGCTAATTGGGGCGAGCGACCTCTAAAGGTAATGAAGCGAAGTGCGTGTTTGTGTTTGTGTGTGTGTGTTCACTTTGTATCCATCATATAAAATATGAACTTACTATATAAAACAATTGATTATGTTGTCTGTGCCCTGAAAATGTTTCCGAAAGACACATGAAGAGGCAGAACTAAAATATAAAAAACCAGGTCGGACCACATTCATATTGATTATAAAATCATTAATAAGGGATGTTACGATAGCTCATATGAAGAGAAATAATCTGTTCATTAAAAGGAAATATGGATTTATAAGAGGTAGATCAACCGCTTTACAGCCACTTAAAGTCTTAGATAATTGGTCAGAGATTCTGGATAAAGGAGGGTAGTTAGATGTAATATATCTTGACTTCATCAAAGCATTTGACACGGTTCCACGTAAACTGCTCATTGGCAAACTTAGATCGTATGGTATGTCTGGAAAGATAGTCAGATGGGTAACATGATTTTTGTTAAATATAAGACAGCGAGTGTTGGATAAAGGATCGTTTTCAGCATGGGCCGATGACCTTAGCGGGATCCCTGAAGGGAGTGTTCTAGGATCATATTTGTCCTGTACATAAATGATCTCTCTGATTACATGATCTCTGAAGTATTTGTGTTTGCAGACGACACAAAGGTGTTTCGAGAAATAAGATCAAATGAGGCTATACAAACTATACAAAGGATCTAAATAAATTTACAAGGGTGGTCAAATAAATGGCTTTTGCGATTCGACTCAGACAAATGCAAGGAGATGACCATCTTAAGAAAGAAGAAACAGAACCAGAAAAAAATATACCGTGAGAATACGTTGGGAATAATACAAACACAGATCACATACTGGATCAAGTAGAAAGGTAAACAGACTAGGTAGTCACAGCGGACTGTATTCTTCGTTTCGAACAACATTTAATGGAAAAGGTTACTAAGACAAATAAGATTATGGGAGTAATAAAGAGATCCTTTATATACCTAGATACAGAAACTTTCACAAGATTGTACAAAGTAATAGTCAGACCACATCTAGAATATGCCTACTCAGTGTGGATGTCAAGAAGGAAGAAGGAGATAATAACTTTGGAGAATGTTCAAAGGCGTGCAACCAAGTTGGTTCCAGGTCTACGAGATCTAAGTTATCCTGATAGGCTGAAACAATTTAATCTACCAACTTTGGTGTATAGACGCCTAAGAGGCGACATGATTGAAATGTTTAAGATGGTCTCCGGGGCATGTGATGAGCAAGCGATGCCAGCTATAGTTACAGCGGGAGAGGGTTTCTATCAAACAAGAGGGCATAGCTCTAAGCTGCCAAGAAACCACAACAAGACCTGGCTGAAACAACACTACTTCAGGGAAAGGATAAAATGTTTCTGGAACAGCTTGCCTGCCTGTTAAAGTAGTGGAGGCTCCTAGTATACAATCTTTCGAGAGGAGAATAGATCAACACTGGAGGGGTGAGGATTTTTAATTATGAGGCAGCTCTGAGATTGGGTCACAAAGCTAATTATGAATTAACAGCCCCAAATTTCTGCTTAAATTCGGATCTGGACACACAGGACTAACAACCTACGTCCAGGATCTACATAAGTAAACCTAAGTAAGTAACAACTAGAGGAAATAATATGCAGCCGCCATTTATTTATATAAGGAGACCATTTGTAATGTGATTCTTTTACATCAAAAGATGTGGACCGTTTTTTCCCCTGAAAGGCTTTAACTCTACAACAACAACAACAACAACAAAATATCCAGCATATATCTAGAGAGAATCCCGAATTTTTAAAAGATTACTTTATGGCTCCTCGAACGAGTCTCCGAGTCCCTCAAATTATAGAATGCCCGCTCCATAATATATGAAATATAAAGGGGTCATGTCAAAAACAAAACAGATGAAAAAAATACACATTCGATACCAAACAGCACAACATGCCATTTATTCAAGAGAAATTCCCTGATGAACACTTCATATCTAACTCAGTTGAATATAGAATACCGATTTTGGCTGAAATCTAATTACTTCGCGACTTGTGTTTTATCCGTCCAGGGCCTTTAAGGGAAGCAACATGCTTATTTCATCCTATTCAAAGGGATAAAATGTAATATTAACGCACTGTAAGCAGTATATTCCGTATTAAGTGTTTGCACACCATTGAACAATTGCTTCATGATCAATACAAAACTGTTGTTAGTTCAACCTTTGTAGTCTAATATAATCAGCCTCTAATGGGCTGGACGGTATATTTATGGCCTTCTGGTACCGTATTATAGCTAAATCAGTTGTGCGCATCCACATTATTTGTATTAGGGATCAATAAGCCTATCTGGGATTCCTACATTTTCTGATACATTTATTACCATTGTGACTGCCATTCTATTCACAGTCACCATGGTAATAAATGTATCAGAAAATGTAGGAATCCCAGATAGGCTTATTGATCCCCAATACAATTAATGTGGATGCGCACAACAACATTAAAGAGAACTCGAAAAATAAATTGATATATATATACTATATTGATTACTTGATAAAATTCATATTAATTTACTTATACATTAAATAAAAATATCATTTTCATTTAAGAAAAAAAAAAAAAAAAGCACTTGCTCAGAACATCAAAACCTATACATTCTTTAAAACCTATACCTCCATTATTCTATACATAATTAAAGCAATACACAAGTTGAATTTAAGCATACAAAAAATACACCTCCAATCTATATATATACGTAGACCTATATATGTCTGGGCTAATCATCAGCCTGTGGAGCACAGATAGTCCGATATTCGTACGATACAAATATGCCACGCCCATTGGGAAGTGATTGATGTAGACTGCGCACAAAAGCGGAAGCAAATAAAAAAGTACCATTTGACACAACAGCTCGCAGTTAATAACACGTGCATATGATTCAATAGTAGATTAACACATATACAAGATAAATATTCCGACAGCACAGTTTACAATCAGCCGTGGTTCAAAGGCAACCTATACATAAGACATTTCGATACCACAGATCCTGATTCCAGCTCCATTCTGAGTTCGGACAGCTAAACAAATCCTACCGTTTTTCAACCACACGGATAGAGGTCCGGCAGGTTCGGCGTCACCAAGGTGTTGTTTGATCGGGGTGAAAGGTCATGCTTCTCGGCGCGCCAACCAACATAACAGTTTCAGCTGAGAACATGACAAAATTGTGCCGAGTACGCTACAGGCGTCACGAAGGAGAATGCCTATACATCACCAACAATATTCTGGTCTGAAACATTATCAGTCAGCTAAGTCTCCGTAATGACAAGATCATTGAGATTCCTATCCTTAACAACATAGGATGTTTCGTCAGATTTACTCCAGTTCGACTGACAATATATCTGACCAGCAAATATACAACTGAGCCATTAGATGGTATTATAAGCAAAGTGATCAAATTACTTCCAAAACATCAAAACTCATCAGTAAACCGAAGGCATTACTGCCGTGGGATCTCAAGGCAAGTAGTTGAGCTTTACTTTGGTTCATTATCCATAAAAATGTATACTTATATAAGAAGAAATAAGCGGGAAGCGAATTTTGGTGGTTACACAACGTATTACCAGCTTCAAATGTGTTCTCATCGATGGCAAGTAACTGACACATGAATAAACTAAGACTACCAGAGTGACAGCTTTGAAGTATATAGGTTTTGGTAATCTTCCTACGTCAAAGCAATTCCAGACTTCTCTGCTGGTCATACCTGTGTGGAAAATCCTGTTGCTATTCTCGGTGTTGTGAACAAACAGCACATTCAAATTACCTAATGACTAGAGGTGTCGCTGGGATTGATGAAATATAATATAATTAGTGTAATCCGCAAATCAGAGTTCAAGTGGCACTTCCGATATGTGGCTCAACCAAGAATCGCTGTAATTAAGACAGTACCTGGTGCTCTACAGAAGCGTATCATCAAGATTGAAACATAATTAATTTTCATCCTGGAATGCATGTCGAAAGTAATTACAGAACTATACACTACCCAACGGCAGCAGTAATTAATCGAAAAATACCTTTATTCGGCACCCAACAGCTATGCCATTTCCAAGTTTAAACTTCAAAGAATTTTGTGATTTCACTAATTTCTGATTTCACTAATTTCTGATTTCACTAATTTCTGATTTCACTAATTTCTGATTTCAATAATTTCTGGTTTCAATAATTTCACAACTATATATTATCTGTGCCCTGGTGCTCTCTCTCTCTCTCTCTCTCTCTCTCTCTCTCTCTCTCTCTCTCTCTCTCTCTCTTCTCCTTCTATCTCTCTCTCTCTCTCTCTCTCTCTCTCTCTCTCTCTCTTCTGCTAGTGTTAGTATACGTGGGGTAAAGAGGGCGTTGTACTTATTTATTTAATTAATTATTTATCAGCGGTATCCCTTGAGTATAACCATGATACTTTTGATATTTCCAACATTCACTAGTTTAAACTTGGAAATGGCATATCTGTATGGTGCTGAATAAATGTATTTTTCAATTAAAAATTACTGCTGTTAGGTAATATATATCACGCCGACGGGGAATCGGCTACATGCACAAAACGTACGTACAAAAGCGGAAGCGCGTAAAACATACCATGTGACACGACAGCTCGCAGTAAACAACACGTGCATGAGGTTCAATGTTAACACAAGTTAACTACTTTGACACCACAGCTTACATTCAACAGTAATGTTATGAGGCCCCCCAAAAAACTATATATCGATTATACAGCCTTTCGACACTATAGATGCTGACCTCGGCTTTATTCCGGGTTCGAATAACTAAATAAATTAGTGTGTGTGTGTGTGTGTTTTAGCTGTGTATAATAAGGCACAGGCACAGAGAATCTCGAACCGTGAATTCAAACTCTGGACGTTTCTTCAGGGGACTGAATCCAGAGTGGCGACTTTTCTTGCTGAGACATGTGTAATGTCTCACCAGTCCCTCAGCCGCCAAGCAAAAACAAAAAGCGAATCACCTACAGCCGTGGAGTTTGGGAGTAGAACACCCAAGTCAGATGACGGCAGTAGTGAGAATGTTTAGATTAATTATCTAAGCAGCCCTATTTATAGCTATTTTTTAATTGCTGTATCTTTCTTCAAAGCAATACTATATAAACCTTATAACCCAATTGTCACTGTCTTCAAAGATCAGTTTTTACAACGGGCAGGCGTCACGAAGCGACTACTATTAAAACTGTTTCCAATGCCACCGCTCGAGATGCGATGCAGTGTTTCTATTCCTGAGTCAGGAGTACTTATAATGCTTTAAGAGCGTATTGTGCCTGCTACAGTAATTTAAATGCTGGATAACCAGGCCAGACACCTAAACGGCGTCCCTCCAAAGACGCAAATAGTACATGGAATATACAGCTCTAGATCACCTTTTTTGAATGCAGGGACCGGGAAATATAGTCTCCACGCATAGAAAACGGAACTTTCTCAACCGCAGCATAATATGCGTTGTGATATTTGCTGGAGGGTCAAATACCTCATAAACATACAAATCCAATAAACACTATGACCTACTCGTCATCATTATAACAATTTATATCGGCGTTTTAGCAGACCGTTATGGCGGAATTGCCGTTCTATATATTAACATTTTCAAATCAGACCTCTGTGTGTGTGTGTGTGTGTGTGTGTGTGTGTGTGTGTGTGTGTGTGTGTGTGTGTGTGTGTGTGTGTGTGTGTGTGTGTGTGTGTGTGTGTGTGTGTGTGTGTGTGTTTGTAAACACATTTTGTCCTGATATTGACAGCATCATATAAAAATTTCGAATAGCATAAAATCAACACCTATAGTTCACCAAAGCGCGTTTATTAGACAGATATTGCCAATAGTGCGGCCTTGTGAACATTATTATTATTAATATTATTATACCATATTTATATGAAATTCTTCCACTAGACAATCAAGTTGGTCAACTAACATGATGTCACATCGAGTGGCCAATTTCTTTGCTATCACAGGACCTGGGTATATTGCCTTTCCTGAACTTAATTATAACTAAGGGACCTACTCAGTGAACACTCAAGTGGCTAAACGAACAGCATTACGTCTAGAAAAAAGGAAGAACTTTTGCGATCGTCCCTAAGTAACCTGCCAGTCTTAGCTCATAGAGTAGTCCCTCTGCGATAAAACCTACCTTTCTGCCACAATTTTAAGTTCTTATCTGAGAGGAAGTCTTTATAGAGGGGTTCATTTTATATGGTAAACTGATAATAATTCCACGGGGTCTTTGTACTTTGTAGAGGGGGAAGTTTTTATTGAGGGGGGAGAGGTCTCATATGAGGGGACTACTGTATCAGGACGTTCTGCGTGGTGTCAATAAATTAATAATTGTGGCACCCACTGAATTATACCAGTATTCAAGAGGCTATGTATACATATGACATGGAACTATATACCTATCCCAATTGGTGTTTTATTATGTAAAATATCATGAATATCAATAACACATTATTTATACATCATACGAAAACAAGTCATTACTTATAATAATAATAATAATAATAATAATAATAATGTATATTTAATAAAGCGCCCTTACTAGCAGGAGCCATTCAAAGGCGTTGTACAAATGATATGTAATTTAATAATACCCCAAATAATGTCTGTAAAAACCCTGTAATGAATTTAAAAGATAATAATTATTTATCTGTGAAAGCGACCTTAAATAGGTGTGTTTTTAGAAGAGACTTAAAATTTCGAAGAGACGACGAATTTCTAATATTTGCCGGCAACTTATTCCACAAAGTGGGGGCTGCAACACTAAACATACAATCACCATATGACTTGAGCCGAGACACTGGCACCTGCAATAGTATCTGACTGGATGACCTGAGTTTTCGGGATGACTTTCTAATGGAAACCAGTTCACACAGGTATTCTGGCGCCATATCATTAATAGATTTATAAGTTATTAACAGAATCTTAAAATGGATACGCTGTCTAACAGGTAGCCAATGTAGTTTTTGAAGAATGGGGGTAATATGATCTTATTTTCCAGTATTTGTTACAATGCGAGCTGCACTATTCTGAATTCGCTGAAGGCGATTAATGTTATAATCAGATATGCCATATAACAGGGAGTTACAATAGTCTATACGAGATGTAACAAAGGCATGAACTACAGTTACAAGTGATTCTTGTGTCAAGAATACTTTTAAACAGTGGATGTTCTTAAGATGGTAGTAGGCAGCTCGACATACTGATGTGACGTGTTCATGCATGTTAATACATTGGTCAAAAAATAACCCCTAGATTTTTTACTGACCAATTAGGGGTAATCCAAGATGTACCCATCTGTAATGCTGGTGTCTTTAGGGATTTAACACAATGTGGTGATGCCAAATATAAAATATTTGTTTTATTATCATTTATTTTTAGAAGATTTTGAGTCATCCATAGCCAGATATCGGCAATACAATGTTCTAAATTCTTCAAGGAAGAGGAGAAATTTAACTCATTGTCAGGATCCAGTGATATATACAGCTGTGTGTCATCAGCATACAAGTGATATTTAATCCCATATCGCTGCGCAATGATCCCAAGAGGACGGGTATACATTGTGAAAACCAGAGGACCAAGAACTGAACCCTGTGGTACACCAGATAACAAAAACTGAATGTCAGATTAAATACCATGAACAGACACTCTCTGGGAGCGTTGTTCCAGATAGGATCTAAACCATTCAAGTACTCTACCTGACAGACCAAACATGTCTTTTAACCTAGAGAAAAGTACATTATGGTCAACTGTATCAAATGCAGCAGACAGGTTCAGAAGAACAGGTATTACTGGCTTACCTTGATCAATTGACATCATAATATCATTTTTCACTCGAACCAAGGCTGTTTCAGTGCTGTGACCACTTTATGATGATAGATCGTGGCTAAATGAAGGGTGTTTCATCTTTGACTTCACTTCATTACCTTTGGATGTCGCTCGGCCCATTTAGCCTACGATCTGCACAAAAGTGGCCGTAAAACATCAATCAATCATCAGCATCGTGTAAGCACCAATTGCACCACAATCACAACATTCGTAAAAGCTTCGCGTGCTCCCGTTTTGATGATCCAGGTGAGATGATCATGCACAGAGAACTTCAGAATTTTGTGTCGGCATACCTCTCGAACTTTAGCGTTACCAGCTTTTTTAATTTCAGAACGTAATTTCCTTCGTAACATCACAATTTCCTGAAGAAGTTCATGGCCATTGAAATGGTTTGTATATTTGTGATCCAAATCATCGACTTTGTTATGTAACGTTGCGTTATTATATTCAGCAGATTGAAAGGTTTCCATAGTACAGCTTAGTCCGAAGTCCGAGTTCAATGTTTTAATTTGTTTGTACCTGTTGTCAATCTTTTGAATACATATTGGCTTGATCTAGGAGGCGCTTCAAATCAGATTTTATTTCGAGGTCAGCGTCTCGTACTTCTTCCGATAGCATTCTTCTTCGAATTCGACGCTCATCTAAAACTGATTGTACCATGGTGAGCAGATCAACAAAAGCAATTCCCCCTTTCTTGGATGACCTTTTGTGCTCTATCGACACATAATAAAACTGTGCCCCAGAAGTTGAGAAATGTCAAGAACTGCACACGCAGCATGCCAGCATCAGCACTTGTGGTGTGTGTTTCAGCTTTATTGGTGGTAGCACAAGTTTTTATGGGGTGATAAAAAGTGCTCATATAAGTTCAAAATTTGAAATAAATATGTTTCAATTTGGAAATGACTACATGGATTCTAGGTGGAAATTATTACATATAATCAGCGTAAAAATCGTCAGGTTTATTGAATTATAAATATAAAATATTTTCTTCATGCGGCTGACATGGATTCAACGTAATTTTGTTTTCTAGGAAGTGTTGTATATATATATATATATATATATATATATATATATATATATATATATATATATATACCTAGTTAAATCTAAGTGAATTATTGCGGATTTCAAAAGTGGGTCTGTGACTATAAACGTGACACACGATGCTAGATTAGTGTTAACGATTTTAGACTCCTATTCGTGTTTACTCGGTGAGCTTTCTCTCACAGAAATAGTTCATCGGGTACAGTACATCTTCAGCAACGCACTTTATCTGGCTCTTTGCGCGATCTTTGCGTATGGCCGTACCATCGGTAGGTCTAATTGTTAGGCCTATTACTCCTGCAAGCCTTTGCTCTTCTTGTTGCACGCATGCATCGATACCAGGCAAATAAAACTTCTTGGTGAAATATCAAATTGGTGAGCCGTCCCACTACCTTCTCACTAGCCATCAAAACTTGCCCAATATACATATCTTTGATTATACCGGTCGAGTACCTGTCTGTTTTTGCTGAGGACAAATTAAGAAATATAGCACGAACTCAGGATAGATAGCTGGATGTATCTTTGAGGTTCTCCATTTTCTTTAGAGAGTTTAGAGAGTTAGTGTAATATTTACAAGAACAACAAAAATCAGAGGCATAAAAGGAGGCCACACGCTAGATTTGGTCATCTCTAGATAATCGAGTCCCATCATAGTAGGAACTCCTTCGGTGTTTGACCCTTGTCTCAGTAGTAAGAAAGGTAAACCCTTCGGCGAAAATCTGGCTGTACAGTTCATTATTAATATGGAGCCAGATTTATACGAAGAAATGTCACATACAGAAAATATCGTGGCATAAATATTAAAGAATTTAATGAGGATCTACAGTCGTCTCAACACCTGAGTAATTATGAGGGATCAGTTGACGAGCTGGTAGAAGCCTGTAACAAAGGTGTTCAGCGTATCAAAAATCACCATGCTCCTTCTTGTTAAAAACTCATTACGTTGAGACCAGAAACTCCTTGGTACTCCGATAAACTTAGATGAAATTAGACAATTCGGATGAAAGCAGAGAGAACCTAACGCCGAACTTCCTTAATGGTGTGAAATATACAGAGATCTCTGTAGAAAAATCAATACACTACTCTTCGAGGAGAAGAAGTGTTTCTATTCCATAAACATAGAAGAATGTGGAAAAGACCAAAATAAACTAGTAATTTGACGGGAAGTAACTCTGGTGTAAATCTTTACATTTTCCCTCTGCTCAATTCCTCACGGACAAGGTAATCAGTTTTCTCACGAGGAAAACAACAATCATCAGCAATAAGATCATTTCGGATACCCCAAATACTACCTGCAATGTTTCCATGGATACAGATATTATGCCTAATGAAAATATGCTCGAAATGTTTCGACCGACTTCTGAGGTTGAGGTCAAGGAGATTATAATCAAGTTATGTGACTTGGATCCACTCCCCACTTGGCTTTTGAAGAAATTGAAGAACTTCTGCCACTGATAACAACCATTGTTAATAGGTCAATGGACGAGTCAGTGATGCCGTTGTGTTTGAAATCAGCCACTATAACCCCGCTCCTTAAGAGATATTGGTTGGATAAGGAAGATATGAAGAATTATCGTCTTATTTATAACCGTCCTTTCATCTCTAAACTTATTGAAAATGTAGTAGCAAGGCGTATAGAAGAACTCTTAGAGCACAATGATCTTAATGACATTTATCAGTCTGCTTATCGTAGAGGTCATTCAACAGAAACTGCTCTCTTGAAAATGCACTGTCACATTGCTGAGGCTCTTGGTGAAGGATCAAAGACTGCATTAATTATGCTTGATTTACTACCCCCCTCTCTCTAACAAACAGCCTCCTGTGGGTGCAATAGATGCTGATGAGTTGAAATCTATTGAGAAACCCTTTGATCCAATTTATTTTAATCTCCACGGATTTTGGATTCGAGATATCAAGATGATTTATGGTCATATTTCAGTTGTTTATTCTTTGTGTAATCTCTCTGTGCACGTGATGTGTATATTAATTTTATTTTTATTTGTTTAATTTTAATTTTGTAGTTTGAAATAAACTTATTTATTTATTTACTGACTGCATTATATACATGGCTCACTACTTGATATGGATTATGTCACGTCGTCTCGTTCACAACAATTATCAATAACAAAAATTATTCGATGGTCGTTGATTTATATTGTGAGAGTTCACCCTCATGGTTCAGGGGGCGCCTCAGTGGTCTAATTGGTAGCACGTTGTACCACAGATCACTACCATCGGAGTTCGAATCTCGGCCTGGGTATATCCGAAGGATGTTTCATCGTTAACTTCGCTTCATTACCTTTGGAGGTCACTCGGCCCATTTAGCCTAACCTGTGCACACACAAAAAAAACCCAATCATCATCATCATGGTTCGGGATATGCTGTAGATAGAGTTTTGATATCCTGCTATGTCACTATACCCCAGCTTCTTTGCTAACTATCATTAACGTCATTATGATTAGCATAAATTGTCATATTTTAATAATTATAATATTTATGTGACACATCTTCTGAAGTGATTGTATAAATGGTTTTAAGCCACTCTTCAACCACAAAATATTATGGGACTGTTCCTTACAGAGTATCTAGAAGAAAAACAAATTCATATCAGAGCATGTTCAAAGCACACAATAGGAAGTCGGTAGATGGCAACTTTTTATTTGCAATTTTCTAATAAATAATTCAAATTGAACCATCTTGGCTGAAGGGTATTTCACATTTTTATTCATAAATCACGAAACTGGCTTCATTCCGCAAATCGGTTTCCATTTATTCTCCTATTATGGTCCCTGATCTTTTTAAAACAAAATCCATACTTGAAAACTGCCTCATTCCCATACATTACATTGTCACTGTATATGCACAAAAAAGTTATATAGGGCGCTATATAAATTTTTTATATATATTATTATAAAGCATTTCCAAAATTTATTTACGTATTACTGTATTGGATGGAATTAAAATGGTTTAAAATGTCAAACATGTTGATAGTCTATCAGACGCATGTAGCTAAAATACCGTAAAATAATCCTACCACTCACGAAATCGCAATTATTATAAACGCAATTATAAACAGAACAGATAACATTTTAGCCTATTTTATTGTTAACCACATATACTACAGGTTTAAGAATGTCACTTTATCAATGACTTAACAACACCACAGAGTTCTATAATAACACTGTTTTATAAATACCTCACATACACACGTTGGCTCTGTTTACAATATACCAGTCTTCGCTTACCACATTATATATATATATATATATTCTCTCGATAGAAATTGCATCACTAACATCGGTTATGCAACACATAAGGACGTTTCATTTCCAGCCATTTTGTATGCTGAGACACGTGACGGAGACCTTCAATGAGTAGAACGCAAAGATCTAGGACAGCCACGATGACAATCATTCCCAGGTATGTAAGTGAATCACAAACCGTTGAGATTTTGAAGAAGGGGAGACTTATTAACATCTTTAAGCAACAAATGAATCTGGTGCATATATACTAAACCAATCTTTTTCATCAAATATTCAGCACACAATGTCAAACGAATCATCAGAACATTCGATGGCTAAAACACTTTCACACTGGTGAAATCTGTGAAAGTGAAGCCAAAGAGGACACCGCTTTTCGGAGAGTTTGAACCGAACCTACAAAGCAACTCCACCCCCCGTTCCCACATTTTAAATGGAGTCGACACAAAAATTACAGTATATCAGCAGTGAAAGCCATGGCCATAATTGAACAATTACTACATGCCCGACTGATCCAGTATCATATCCAACGGGACTGATCATATTAAGCTGTGCATGCACAAGCAAAGAACCAACTGTGTTCCGAGTGATAGGCGACACTATAAAAAGAAGAGATCAATTGACCGATAAAACAATATCATGAATCGTGGAATGACATTAACTGATGTAGTGTTAACAGGTATATTTTCCTAATAAATTATAGCAATACTCAAATAATAAAATACCGCAAACGGTCTAGATAACAAATAGCTGAAATTACTAGAACTATCGATTTGAGACCCGGTAAGAAGATACCACACCACAACATACGGGATCAAAGATAGCCACAACATACGGGATCAAAGATAGCCACAACATACGGGATCACAAGTTATCCTCTTTTTAATCCAGATGCCTACATTTGATCAAACATCCCTCCGACACAGTGCCATTCACTTGTTTTACTCCCCTAATCAAGGTGACAGATGAACAAGTGGATTAGATTTATACAGTGATTCTTACCAAATCAATTGCTCACAGTTCTGATCAACAGCGAGCTGCTTTCCACATTTTATTAAACCGAAAAACGTGCAAATGTGGACATCTTACATTCACTGACTAGTTCAAGAAACACCAATGATGGATACAAATATCACCAAAACAAAGTTCTCATGGTGATGAGAATATTCATCCAAAACAAGTATTAAAAAAGTCTGTTTAAATTTTGACGGAATGAACTTAGTCAAGACACAAAACAGTAATTTAATAACATGATAGACACTAATATTTTGTCTAACCGAACCCATCCTTGGTAAGGTCATCATCATACCCGACATCAAAATCTGACAACAACATCAATACACTAACATCGGCTTGCATCACATCAACATCATCACACACTTACATTACAGTAATTTGTTCATTAACAGCATTCATCATTGTAGCTCATTATTACCACCTAACAACGACATCATGCTAACAACATCCGAGACTAACATCATTCGCTATTTAAAATGCTATGTTGTCATGATAGGTCATTCATGATACTATCCAATCTTCTGATAATAATATTATTTGAAAATTGTCTATACACAACATGACAGGAAATATAGTTTATCCATTTACAACATTATGGTATCTACTGTAATATTTTGGTACTGTTTTAAAAGCTTTGCAAAAGGTATAAGTTAGTATATGGGGGATGTGAATACCATAAATAAAATTTGGTTAGTTAGTATTAAGAATTTTTTTCCTGACAATATTTAACAGCTGAATAAAATCAAAACAGAGATAAACTGATCAAATCTATAAATATACATTAATTTCTGAATTATTTCAAACAGATCCACCAAAGATTGCGATAGAACATATACGACTTATGACTCCAGAAAAATAGCCATGTTTTTTTACTTCCTTTTGATAAGAACCATCGACATCATAATAAATGTTACAGGATATATCCATTACTGAATGGATTTCCGTGAATGAAGAAAACTATACATTACGACATGGTAGATGTCACCTGTTACAAGGTCTTATTAACACCTTTTAAAACATGAATATGAAGACATTTCTCTTGTTAATTCAAACACAAAGATGTCAAAATATCAGCGTCTATACGACCTCTAATATTCATACGGATTTGCTGTATATTCCTAACACATAATAAACCAGAAACACGTTCTATTTATATCCTACATCTACCAGGTAGTAAGTAATTATTGCTATTCCAAAATCAATTCCTCTGAATTCTATCATCTGTCACAGCCAAAGCAAGCCCTGTTGTCAGCCACTTAAGTCTCTCCTCAAATATTTTTACGACTGTGCGTCTTCAGGCATGATGTAGGAGATGTCATCCCATGGGTGTCTGTATAAGCCTTGTTTCAGCCTCTTCTGATCCAAATAGTGACCAATGAACCCGACGCTACGACCAAGTACAAAGAGCCCATTCAGGGCACCCATCTCGACGTATTCGTCAGCTTCCTCCCTGGTGAAGCTGCCACAGTTACGGAGAAGGTCGACCATGGCGACACCTATCAAACCGTCAACATTCAGGATAAGGTTGGGCTTCTGAAAGAGAGAACACATTCAACATGTCATTTTCAGTCTCCAAGCAATACGTATCTCCATGGAATTCAATCGAAAGCATTAACACCCCCTCAAAACGTGATGATATGTGATTATTTTACTTGACCAGAGACTAATTTATAAAAATAATCCGCTGTTTGTAGTTAATATGCTGCATGCTATAAAACAAAACATAATGCAGATGCAAATTTCTGGTATAAAAATACGACTATTGACCATTAGTGTGTATACTGCAAATCGTCTGGTCTATGATAATCAGTACTGATGCTGAGGTCATGTGTTATAAACATAAACATTCTCCCATACGATGTAATGTCAATGGCAGGGTGTCTTATATAAGGTCAGTCCTAACTTAGCAAAAACACTAATATCTCCTCCTCAAGGTGACCCAGATGCATGGATCTCACTATATTTATCACATATTACTTTCCATGTACCTTTGATGTAGTGATCTTTTCAACTTCACAAGCATAATCCAGAAGAGGTGTACATGGGAAATTCTCTTGGGCAAAGCTTTTCAAGATCACCACACGCTTATCAGGATTGTTGATCTGGAGAAAAATAGACAGTTACTTGCTAATCTTCTTAATCAAGTAATATATATGTGTGTGTGTGTATTTTCCATAGATGTTCTTTAGTATTACACTAGGCCCTATTAACAGCAGAGCTATTATTAACACACACTTACAGATTTCACTCTGTGTCCAATTCCCATAATAAGTTTTCCTTTCTTCCTCATACTGTTTACAAACTCCATAGGAATCATACCCGAGTCATAAGCTTCACTGAACTGTTTAGCCGCGTTATCCAGAGCACCACCAAACCTATCTCCCTGAAAACAGAGAAATATAGATATCATACACAGCTCTGTAGATTTAATAAAGTATCCCCTATAAGCAGAAGCCAAGATGAAGGCACTGAACATTTGACAACCTATAGATTAAAATAATAATTATATGAATATCAATTTATATACATTCAGTTTACAGGTCAAATTAACGAAAAAAAGAAGACAATTAACATAAAGCAAAGCATCAATCAGTATATATTACTGAAGCTATAGGATGACACATGTTAAATGTCAATATCTTTTAATGAAGTTACTGCATATACTTAGGCATGAGACCAACCTGTGTAGAAGATGAACTGTATTTATGGTCACTTTGAAGGGAATTACATTGAATCAGTACATAAGCTGTGACAAACCACCATTTATAAAAAACCTAATTGTCACAAAAACTGGATTATGTTCCCGTTAATTAAGGTGAATCATTAGAGGCCCAAAATTAGTAGATGATGATGATAATTGATGTTTTACGGCTACTTTTGTGCACAAGGTAGGCTAAATGGGCCGAGCGACCTCCAAAGGTAATGAGGTGAAGTGAAAGATGAAACAACCTTCAGATATTCCCACGCCGAGATTCAAACATGGATGGTAATGATTTGTGGTCCAACACGCTACCACTAGACCACGGAGGCGTCTCCCCCCCCCCATAATTAGTAGAAGTCCATGGACAGATAATAATGAACCTGACATGATAAAAGTATTAAGTGAAGTCCATTTAAAAGTAATTACAACAGATTTCAGAGATATATCACACACACACACACACACATGCACACACACAATACAGAAACAATACAGATAATGACCACCCCCCCCCATACTTAGCCCACAGACAGGATTAGATAACACTTAGATTCTATCTCAAACCCTTGGCATCTATCCTGAGGAGACTCCCACTAATATCTATTACATCTAATCATGTTACCTACAAGTTTTAATTCCATCTTTATAAAAGGGTGGCAGTTTTAATATGAACCATTTACTAATATGTTTTGAACCTATCTCTTTCCCAATAATCAGTCATACTTCATCACCCACATCAGATATTATAATCATAATAATAACAACAGAAATGTATCTTTAATAAAGTGTGAATATTACAACAACAAAAACATTTAAAGACACTGCACAGAGCGAAGGTACCAAAGTGAAATTTCTAACTGCTGATAAGAAATATTTCATAGTATATATTATTAACCTGTGCAATTTCCCAGAACGAGCATTTATCAATAACTGTTCGTAATCTTAAACAAATAATTGTTACACAAGTAGACTGTTTTAAACTAACAAGAGACAAAAACACAACAACACGTAAAATGGCAACTGGAATAAACCTAAAATCCTTAAAGTTTAGAATGACTGGTTCTAAGTAACGCCATAATACATCAAGTCTTACTTACTATGGTAAGGAGTCCTGAAGCCAAACTTGATATGAGATCTTTACCAGCACGAGCACAAACAATAGTGTTATGTGCACCTGATACAGCAGGCCCATGATCAGCAGTCACCATTAAACACATTTCTATAAACTTTGATGCATATCTTGGAACTCTGAAATGTATATTAAATTCTTAGAAATTTTATCTCCTGTTAAAAAAGATTTTTGGTCCTGTACTTGGGGCTGAAATCATTTTATGAACACCTGTAATGCTGCAATATAAGTAATCACAGAATTACGGAATGTTTTGATATTATCAAACAAGTAATATTTAAATCATGCATGAGAACACTGTATTTCATTCACAAAGGAGCATTAGTCATAATCTTTTATGTCATAAAATAATTATCAATCATTTATAGTTGTTTGGAATGGATATAGTGCATATAGTTTTGACTATTTTAATAACCATCAGGTTTAAGAAGCATCTTTGTGAATGCAAATAGTTATAATAAGTATATAATATGTGAAGTGCCAAATATAAATCTTAACAATTCAATTAAACACATCCATGATTGGAAATAGGAAAGGTGGTTGTATTCCCAAAACATCATTTAAATCTTTTGCCAATTCTTTTTAAGGAATAATTCATCAGCGATATACAGATAGTAGAAATATATTTTTGCTTTAAAACGGATCAATTTTCTTATATCTAATGAGGCTACTTTTATTCTGAATGTTTTACTAAACTACACAACTGCAAGCAGTTTTGAGAACACGTGTAAAATTTCATTTGCAATTGGCCATTACCAAGCAGTGTTTGCATCATAAATCTTGCTTTGTCATAGATAGTACATTCTTTTGAATATTCTAGTTGAAACGATAAACACATGACCTTTTTGGTGGGTTAAGCAATCAGCCATAATAACAGTGTTATTACAATAGTGAGTAAAGTACACTATAACACTGAGTGTATATCAGGAGGGAACCATCATTCTCATTTATTAGCTATAAAAGAATGTTTAGTCAAAACTTAACAAAATTTATTTTACATATTTTGTAAATAAACTTGTATATCACTTTGAGTGAGAGGGTGAGTGAGAAAATGGGTGAGTGCTTTATTTGGTCAAAACTGGCATGTATCACCTAGGGAAGGAAATGACATGATCAGGCTAAAGCCTTTCATGGAAAGGATGAAACATCCCACATATATAATTCAACAGAGATTCAATCCAAATTTGCACAGTATAGTAACAACTGCACTCTGGGATTGCCTTCTATATCAATATAATTATATAATTTATCAGTACCTACATGACGGTTAACATTTGATCTCAGTCTGACTGTACATAACAATTAAAAACTGCTCACCTCTTCTGGAACCAGAGCAGTCCCAGCACACCGCCTATGCCCAGATCTTCCTTGAACACATCTGTGATAGGAACACCAGCATAAAGTAACTCTTGACCTCTCTCATCACAGATGGATGTCATAAAAGAGGCTGGTTTACGTATCAAACCCAACTCCTGTACAACAAGAGAACAGCTAGCTGTTAGGACAAGGAAGAATCTCATCTCTTGGTAACTAACAATATTCTACGTTTGAGTGCTAGGGGTTAATAACTGTGTTTAATATTTAGGTGTGCGCTTAAATACTTTACTATAAAGATTTACGATAATAAATAGCATCTAATAGTTTCCAAATTAAATAAAATTTAAAACTTAGATAGATTTAGAATTTTATTAGTCAGGACGATAAAAACAGACAAACACAATAAATTCCTCGTATGTGTGATGGAAGGATTCGCTGCTGTCAATTGCATCCACAGGAAATAACCTTTCTTTTGCTATGTCTCTTTAAAGATAACTAAATGTCTACATTTAGATGGTTCCATTTTTGAAAAAGGATGGCAGTTCCCATTAAAAAATGTGAGCCTGGCAGAAACTATACAGTATACTGAACGCACCATTAAATTGAAAGGTACTGTCAATTACTCTTAATCGCAGGAAACGTGACGGTAAATAATTAAAACTTTAATGTAACAGTTTAGAAAAAATATGAATCAGTTCATAAGAAACAAATGCCTCAAAATACAAAATGGATGTACGCAAACAATAATACCAGCTGTATATACATACTCTAGCCCAGTTGAAGTCCATTGGTACAGTAGGAGGCGCCACTTCTGGCTTCGGTACAATGACTCCTTCACTTACAAGCTGATTGTAGACTTTTCTGCCATGATAATAAAAACTCTTTCAGGTAAAATTATAAGAAGTCTCTCCATTTTTACCAAAAAATATAACAGTTTCAGCATTAAATAGATTTTGAGCGATAACAGTTGTTTTGCTTAACTAAGATGGACGTCAACATGAGCAACATCAAATGCTTTCAATGTTAGTTCAAGATCAGAAAACTACAGAACACTTAGTGCGTTTTTAGAGCCCAAAATGTTTCTGACAAATCATCAACAAAATATTACACAATAATAATTATACAAACAATAGAGACACAAACAAAAAATATCAACATTCAACTAACTCCCTTCTGTTATATATTAGTTACAGTAATAAAATTTATTTCTAAATAAAATTAGGTAATTAATATTATATATATATATAAATTGTTATATATATATATATATATATATATATATATATGTGTGTGTGTGTGTGTGTGTGTGTGTAGTAGTAGAAAGAAACTGTGAACTTAAAAAGATACCCACTGTATTAAGTCACCAAGTTCGTCAAATGTTTCTGGTACATGTACTGTAGCTTTTCTCAGAGCGATGTTTTTAGCTGTTGCAGTCTCTGATTCAGCATTAGCACAGGATCCAGCATGACCAAACTGTACCTAGATTATTGGTACAAGAATTAAGACAAAATTAAAGAGATATCAATCCGATGATTTATTTTGGGAAGTGACTGTGTCACCAGGATAATCGAAGGATATGACTGAAATATGACTTTTCCCATATTTCCTAGGAGGCATCATTAATTTCTAAATGAATCCTAAAGAAAATCATGGAAGCAGTCATCATGTCTAATTAATGTACAAGCAGGTAAGTACATCATCAAATATCTATGGAACCAAGGTAACTCGAACCATTTACAGCAGATTACTGAAGTATTGTTTCAAAGCACTAAGTCTAAGTTCATAAACACTTATAACTGCTACAGATTAAACACAATGATATGACCTCATAAATGTGATAAAGTACACTTGGAACACTCAGCTCTTGTTAATATCAATCTTGAAGATGATCTCTACCACAACTGCCGAAAGAAAATTAATTAAATTCAAAGAACATAGTTGTATTAAAAAAGTTCATTAGATGAACTGGATGGGATTATATCATAGAACTGCATATCTATAGACTGATCCTACGACAACTGTGAAATCAAGCAGTAAGTTTCCAAAGCATGGTCTAAGGCTCAGAAAGACATGCATGCCTGGCCTAGATATCCAAATGCGAGGCAAATGAGCAGGACATGTTTTATTCCTACCAGGAGTCCAGATTAATATTTTGTCCCAGTCACTAGATAAGTGAAGGTGTATAATTAAATAGAGTACAAGTGTTTTATGTTTTCCCATGTTTACATTCATATAAACATGTGCAAAATCAATATATCAGCAATGCTGTTTCCAAAATCAATTACTACAATGTGACTTACACATGTTTTTTCTTGTTGTATCAGCTAGCTCATTTACATGTAGTCATACAGAGGAGGGGTTATTGGGGTTACTTCAGTTGGATTTTTTACATTTCATCCAACACAGATTTAGGCATCTAAACACTTCGTTTCATACACATGCAAGAACATGAGCTACCCACATCTTTAGTTTCTATTACGTGTAACATGAGTAAAATAAATACTGGATTTGTTTTTAGTTAACAATAACGCCTTCAATAATAGCTTTTAAGACAATCTAAATTGTAAATCCAAATGATCTACATACATTCAGAATAGACCCACATGTACACATATAGCAGGAAAAGTGTATTTGAATAAAATTATCAGAAGTAAGTTCTATACAATGTGTGCTGAAGATAAAATAAAGGCTAAATCAAATGGAGATTTTCTGCCTCTATTTAGAAAGTTTGCAAGAACAAAAATACTAAACTGGACTAATTACTTTATTTCAAAATGTGAATATAATGCTTATCTGAAAAATTGCACTGTTGGTATTTTTTACTGAAATTTTATATTACGTTATATAAAAAGTCTAGTATCGTTATATTAAGTTTATTATTGATTTCAGGCTTTGCGTTCTGATGTTATTAGAAACTAATTAGGAGAAGAAAATTTATCAAACTGGGCTACTCATAAATAATATTTATGCCGTACTGTCCTTCGAGTTGGCTTTCTCATTCTAAATTAACTAATGCAAGTCATTTTACTGAGCTCAAAACAAGCAAAATATCATTACAGCTCCACCAAGAAGTTAATTAAAATGTTACTGTTTTATGGTCACTTTGACACACACATGGTAGGTTAATTGGGATGAGCAACCTACATAGATAATGAAGTGATGTTAAAGATGAAGCACACCCCTGACATAGCTCTGGTATAAGTGGAAATCATGAAAATATTAAAAACTGACTGCTTTGAAAAATAAAAATAGCTGTGATGATAAGAAAAAATGGATATTCTGAAAAGTATGAAAATTGTACATGGTTGCTTACCTCTGAGGTAAACATCTTGGCACAAGTGCCTATACACCAAGCGACGATTGGCTTGTTCAAGCGCCCTGATTGGATGCCTTCAATGATCCTGTACTCCTCTGTGCCACCAACTTCACCAAGGACAACAATCATCTTAACATCAGGATGGTCCTGATAGCGCAGTATGTGGTCCATGAATGAAGTGCCTGGGTATCTGAAATCGTAAAGATACGGCTGTAGTTTTAGATTTTCCACTGATGCTCCAAGACTGAAGCATTTTACGTGGAAATATTAAAAAAATTATCAAATGAAATCAATAGACATAATGAACACAGTCTTTATTAAGTATTGAATTAATAAACATTATGATTTATTACCTATCACCACCAATAGCAATCCCTTCAAATACTCCATCTGTATTCAGTGAGATAATATTATTCAGTTCGTTTGACATTCCTCCTGATCTTGATACATAAGCCACACTACAGAGAGAAAACAAGGCAAAATGTATTAAAACTTTAAACTGTTTTACATTAACAAAATTCCACTTAAGGCCAGACTGAAAACATTCTGTGAGTGTACCATGGAATAAGTTTCCATTAAACAGACCAAACACTGAAGTTCAACCATCAGCCATTCATCTGTATCAACTTGTGGATAGCAACAGTGAATTGTTCAATTACAGAAACTATCGTAGATGATCTATTCTCAAAGCTAAGTTCATCTTATGTTGAGAAACTTCAAACCTTTATATTATATAGCAGATATGTAAAATATTGGTGTACTCTTTGTTTTTTGCTTTTTAAATGAGTAATATAATAATATCCAGTGTGTGTGTGTGTGTGTAAAGTTAAGTTTGATTCATCAATTATAATGCTTACTTTCCAGTCAAGATGATTCTATATGCTAAACTAATGTTGATCAATTAGACATCATATATAGAAAATTTTTCATTTCCAGTCGAAACACCAGACTGTACATGTAGTTATTCTAAGATTGCTGAATGGTGTAAATAGCATTTAGATGAACTTAGTGTGAAGATAATTACGAACTGTGACATACCTTCCGGGTCTGTATAGTCTTGATGACAGTATGTTGTCCAACATTCCTCCGGTATTTCCAATCTTAAAACAACCTGGCTTGATTCCACCAACCTAAAGATGAAAGGGTAGTTTATTATGGGTGGGTGCATCCCTTCTATAACATACTAATAAATCACACACACTGACACACACACAAACAATAATACTGTTAAACACGTATCATTAATTTGAAATGTGAAATAGATACAGTTTCCTGACACAAATTAAAGATTCATATTTTTTGTCTGTATAAAAAAAACTAAATGGTCAAAAACAGCCCCAAATAAGAATTTTCTGAGATTTAAACGGGGGAAAAAAATTGGAAAATGAATCCGCTAAAATTATAGTTAATTAAAAGATGAATAGGAAATCTGAAAAAGTAACAATACTTAAAGGCTGAGGACTTAGTATTTTAATCTTCTAATGATTAACACAATTACGAAACACAAAAAGATTAACAACAGAGTTAGAAATAACGAACAAAAGCCTATTAGTCAACTAGACCAGTTGTTCTCAAAGGTAACTGGTCTTTCTTCAACTTCATTAATTCCACCAAGACAAGTGAAGCGAGCAAACTGATCAGGTAAGGATTTGGCTGGGATGATGCTGGCTATCCCTTCTAGAACATTTTTAGGCCGAAAGACCTTACAGAGAGACTAGGCTATTTAAATTTAACCTCATTAATGAGGTACTACGATTCCACATTTAATCCATTTGATTCACCAAGTTCACAAAAGTTGGCATTAGTTTGTGAATTGTCTTGCATTCTTGGCTAACTAATGTACAGTTTTTAAATGTATTCACCAAGAAGGATGTGATTAGCCAGTTCATGCAACGTATCACATATTGCCCTTTCCTTCTGCATACATAATTTGGTGATGGTGGGATGCCTCCCGTATTATAATACCAGCCTCCTAGTAATTTGTATATCCATTGTATATCCATTATCTAGGTTGTTTCGTCTTTCACTTCGTCTCATTACCTTTGGAAGTCGCTCGGCCCATTTAGCCTACCTTGTGCACAAAAGTGGCCGTAAAACATCAATCATCATCAATCATCATCATCCATTACCTACAGTTCCTGGTCCTGATTCTGAGCAGAGATACTCATACTCCTAGAAGGGTAAGGTAACTGTCACCAGAAGATCTATCTACAGATAACACAGAACCACCAGGTCACGTCGACATTATAATTCTGACAGATAGCAGAATGTTTCAACGCTCACCACAAGAGTGACAGAGCTGAGTAAAAAGACCTAAGAACTAGTCAAGATATTATGTTGACTGTAAAATTAGAACATTAGTAGACCTAATGATGATGATTGGTGTTTTACGGCCATTTTTGTGCCCATAGTAGGCTAAATGGGCCGATCAACCTTCAAAGGTAATGAAGTGAAGTCAAAGATGAAAAACTGTTCAGATAAGCTCACACCGAGATTCTAACTCGGGTGGTAGTGATCCGTGATCCAATGCACTACCAACTAGACCATGGATGGCCCCTAAATTTTCAATTAGTCAGACAGACCAACAGCTTTCAATTGACCTATTTCAACCCGTACACAGTACAACCCGCAGTAATAACACAACTAATTAACAATGTATGCATACCGTAGCAGGTCCAATGATTGTTACATCTTTGCTGTTAGCTTCCTGTATTAGCTTCCTGGTCAGATTCTCCGGGATACCTTCAGCTATAATGGCGATGGTGCGTATCTGTAAATCCAAATATGATATGATACACATGTTAACAACTGTGAAGTACACTAAGGAAAACTTCATAAATACACAATATTAACACCTCACAATATGCACTTATTAATCAACCCAAATGCTGATGCAAGACACCAACAGACAGTTAAATAGTGATATATATATATATATATATATATATATATATATTATAATACCTGTGGGTACTGCAATGCCTCCACTGTACTCTCATAGGCTGATCTCAATGAGGCAAAGCTAATGAGAACATCAGCTTCAGGATGTTTCTTCATGGCATCGTTCATCTTCTTGTAGACTGGCACCAGGATCTCCTTGTGTCCCCAGTAAAACTTCTGCTTATGATCACCACTGGAAGAATTGACATTGTTTGTTTTAATATGCATATTACAGGTCTCTTAATGCCTTTATTTTATACACATTCCTTAGTAAATAATTAATTACATCCGTAAAGCGTCTTTAAATTAAACTAAATCCTTCAGGAACCCACAGACCATCCATTAAGAAAAAGGAGGAAAGGAAAGCAACAGAATCTATTTAAGTTCTCATAATTTCTCGTTGTGAATTATCCACATAGATGGCATACAACTTCGTGATGATGATGATTGATGTTTTATGGCCACTTTTGTGCACACGGTTGGCTAAATAGGCCGAGCGACTTCCAAAGGTAATGAAGCGATATGCCCACGCCAAGATTCGAACACGGGTGGTAGTGATCTGTGAGCCAACATGCTACCGCTAGACCACGGAGGCAACCTGGTATACAACTTGAAAAGTTACGTCAACGTCCACGTTTCAAACTTGAACAATGAATAATCCCTAATATTTAATCTAAACTGCCACCAAATATAGCAGATCATATGGTAGTGTTGTTTGTATCAGCCTATGCTATGTTTGTGTATAAACATAAGTAATTATTGCCTTAAGCCAAAACTACCAGTATATATCCAATATGGCTCAGATTTAGGTGACATAAGAACAATGGTAGGTATGAAACAAACTGGATTAATTCATCAGCACTGGATGTTAACATAAACATTTAGTACCTTTCACTTGTAATGGTAAATTGGTTGATGAAAGAAAGATTCAACAAAATTATTTTAAATTAATTTATTCACTTTATGATATGAATTTATGATGCAATAAAAATTTAACATCTGAATAGTGGGGAATGAAAACCCCATAAGTTGGCAATATTAAAAAATGTGACAACATTAAAATGCTATAAAGTAATAACATCATTAAACAGGTCTTGTCAATCAACCCATTGTCTACCTCACCCTGCATTACCTCTTATAGATAATTAACAATAATAATATATATATATTAATAGCACTAATATATTATATTATTATTGTTAAATGTGTCCTGAAATGGTGCTGTATCACTTACACAAAAGGATAGACCATGGCAGCCACAGATGGCTCGGTACGTGAGCAGCTGTAATCAAAATCCAACATCCCTTGAACGGCACGAGATTGCATTCCCCAAACAATACACCTACAATAGCAATAATATAATATATATATATATATATATATATATATATATATATATATAACCATATATAATACAAAAGAATTTTATCAAATATATTTACAAGAGTGTGAGACATTTAACAAAACATTGGCTTGCTGCTTGTTAATGACTGGTGTTAGCTATCTTTATACATGTTTCAGATACTGAAAGTTTAATAAGACTAAAATTTTAAATATCTACAGCACTTAAAGGTCCTGTAATCAATATTTTTAGATACATAGAATTAGAAGTGACACGTGAAAAGAACAACAGATACCAAAAATACTTTACTGTATGCTGTTATGTAATAATTAAAGAAACCATAATCGTAAAGATGTAGTGACCACCAAAGTTCTTTTGCATCAATTGATAAATACACGTAAAGTGTTCCTTGTGTTCTGACCTTGTTGCCTGTGAGAAAAGCATCCTAACATTGGCATCGGCTACTGTACCATTAACGGTAGCATTCTCTGGTGGAGCAGCAACGGACAGATTAGCATCGGATGTATTACGACTCGAAGAAGGCGAGTTACTAGCCTGAATATAATAACATATAGTATCAACAGTGAAGACACATCTGATTTGTTAAAGTAGAATGGATATTAGTAATGTGCTGTATTGAGTCTAGGATAACTATATGTGAAAATGATTAATTTAACTTATTATTTATTATTGTTATAATTATAAAACAGAGTTTAAACACACAGTTGATGTTATGCATCTAAATAGCTCATAAAGCATTCTTACACACTGTTAGTAATACGGAAACACAATACCAATATTAGTCACATCTGGGACGTGCAAATGTGACTATGTTAACAGTATTAAATCATCAGTAATGGAACAAAATATAATCTGTAATTTAAAAACTACTGTTTCAAGTAATATTTCTTTTGCATCGTATTGTAAAGTTATATTAGGAAAAAAATAACCAAAGCACCTAAGCCCAGAGTTGAGAACATGCTTGAAAATGATACAAAATACAGCAAATATTTTATGATAGGAAAATGGTAAAAATGTGAATTGTTAATAAAAGGACAGAAACTAGGAACGTAAACACGTTTGAGGAGTAATACCTCTAACAGGAAAGCGGATGTATAACAATAACAGCCACATGATAACAATATTTCACTGATGTTAATTTTGTTAGACTAAGCATATCAATCTACATTCATATAGACAGATAAAATATAGCATTTACTAAAGGCTTACACATGCTAAACACATACAATGTGTGTGTATGTGGGTGTTTGCGTTCTTAATGTGACCCAATTTTTTCCCTAATATATATGCATAGCTTGTTGTGTCCTTATTTCTCCACCGAGACCTATTCCTTGTTAAACCAAGTATATCTGACAGATGATCTTCCAAAATATTCCAACCATAACCTTATCACAGTCATATAGAGCAAGGGTCAAAATGGAGCCTTTAACAGAGTATAATTACAGGCCCCACAAAAACATTTATAAAAGTAGTGTAACAAATACAAAACTCAGTTTAATGTAATGAGAATGTTAGAGATTAGGAACTATAATAACCAGAGTAAAATTAGTTGACTAAGAAGATGTCTCAAATACACTAATATTAAGGTCTTCACGTGTTGTTTTATTTAAACAGCTTCTTCTGACTAGTTATGCTTCTAAATATCACACTGGCTATGAATTATTGCCTGTAAAAAGTGTTAATTATGACAAACATAACATAAGAAAGAGAGAGACTGGAATAATGATACCGAAATAATAAGCTTAAAAGTGATGCAACAAGTGATGCAACAAAATGGAACATCAGGTTTATGTTTGTGTGAATTATTGTGACTGCAAAATTTTATTCATGTTTTGTGGACAGAGAACAACATCAAACGAATAGAGTTAGAGTGCGGATAAGATGTTGAGCGTGCAACTAAACTTAATTAAGCTCGCTATCCAAAGGGTTACCCCCAACATAACAAGAAAGGTTCTACAGAAGACACACTGACAGTAATAAGAAATATACCTGAACTGCAAACTGTCGACAAAGAATGGTTAAAAATACGATAACAATTAAAAAGACAATTCTCCAGCAGAAAGTAATCAAGAACCTAACTGTGTTTTCAGTGTTAGAGGACCAGTCCATAAACCTCAGTTATGTCATTAAAATGCTATGGTTAAGTGGTGCACTTCTATGTGTCATAAGTGCACAGTTAAATAATGTGAACATATCAATTGAAAAACTTCCAGCTCACTGTTAACCGATGCAAGGTGGACATCTTTTACCCAAGTGTAATTTTTTTTTTAAATAATGAATAATACCAAAACTTCTTCATATCTGCTTCGATCTAATGCATCCTTATAAGAAAAAAATCAATCTTGTAACTGTATTTTGAAATCTAACAGAATACTTGGAATGAAATAAGATTAATACTTTAATTTTTTTTAATATTTTTGGCAACTTTTGCACAAGATGAATCTAAAATGACAAACTAAATTTAAAAAAATGTATAAATGATGTGTATATATGAATTCAAAGTGCATGACATTTCTGCACCTGTATATATACAATAACATGAATTAACTCATAATAGGTATTAATGGTTACATGTCTATACACGTTTGCTTTTCAGTCCATAAATGATCCGGATAAAGCAGAATTACTGAGTAATTAACAGATAACAAATTGGAGTGCATCTTTAATAGTTCTTTTATTAAATTAATGTATATAAAATATCATTCACAAGTATCAATAAATTTTGTATTTTTGGCAACGTTTGCACAAGATCAATCTAAAATGACAAATAAAATAAAATATTTAATATTTCTTTTATTAAGTTTAAAGTTTGCAAAATATCATTGAAATGCCACAGCACTGTCCTAATTCAATTTAACTGCAGTATACTGAACCCCAAAAACTAATACCGTTACAAAAACAGTCATTAGAAAATGACCACAATTAATCCTGATCAGTTATTACATTATGTCAGAGACACCTAAAGGCTAAGAATATAACTTAAATATCACGGGTGAGATATTTATGATCTTATCAAGCCTGAAACAAACATGTTACGTGAGGTTAATATTATTATTACTTTCACTATTATTATTATTAATATTATTAGAGCACAAAAATATCACATACCTGTCCATCAGGCAGCAGAAAGTTGGCAGTAGTTGACTGTCGTTTAGCCGGAGGGGGGATTTCCCTCTTACCCAGTGCCATACCCACAATCGCTGTCATATGTGTTTCTGGGCCAAACACGTGAATAGGAACGCCAAGTGTCTCGCCTGAAATATTTCATTACACTTTACAGATAACTCTGAACCATTCACTGCCGCGGAGATTTTGCATTTCTCTTCAAGACGAAAGCTCCTAAATTATATTAAGAATAGTTCCTAGTAAAATAAAACTGAATTTGTGTGTATTAGTGTTGGCATTATTACTATTAATACAAGTTATAACAATACATTTAAGATAATGCAGGATGGTGTATTCACATTTCAGAATAAACTAAAAATAACCATCATGGATATTCTTCATGATTTCAGATTTTTGTATCGCTAGTAAATAATCTTAGAAAACAATAATTCATCTGAAAATCAGACACACAATGCATGACATATATAACTAGATAAAGTTTACTTTATAAAGTGATATAGCTTTTACTTGTATTTAGTGTGTGTTATTGTCGGATTTATCCGTTGGCAAGTACCAAAACAACATATAGCTCTGACCCTGATAAACCTTGTACATCACACTAACTACAACCAAGTGGACTTCGTCTGAATGTGTTACTTTTGTAGAATACATGTATGCGATATGCGATGAATTTATTTCTGCTCCTCTAGAAAGATGCCATTGAAATTTGCTGACAAGCACTGATGGGTTGTTTGTTTCTCGTGGATGGTTCCTATATATGCTAAGACACTTTTACTAACAGACTTGAGTGTGAGGGCTTTTAAATGATGCCCTTGATAGTTCACTAAGCCACAGTATATTATGTAGGAGACATTTGTTATTCTAGCACACATTATACAACTAACTATACAGACATGCAGTTGTGTTTCAGCCAGCAGTGAAACACAAAATGAGATTGGATATTTAGGGTAAACTCATCACAGATATAATTGTGCATATTCTAACATAACTTATTCACACCTTTCAGTAAGGACAGGTATCTTAGGGGTTTACAAATTATATTTGTTAATTGATATGGATACATTAATCATAACCACACTTTATTAATACATTCAGATTATCAAGTTATTAAAGTGCATGTATTAAAATCTCTAACTGTAGCAGTTATTTAGTGTTTTACAACTTGAAGTGTGTGAGCATGCACACACAGACACACACAAATTATTTGTATTGGAAATCATGTTACTTTCTGATGACAAAGATGTTGTTTTCTTGTTTACTGCGATAAAATTGACCAAAAGCTTCATAATCAATGGTTCACATTTGAGTAACATTATTCTAATACGACTGTCCAAATTCTATACTCTTTCACCATTTTCAGATCCTCAAACTATCAATACCTATATTACCTCAATATCAAGTTTATGATTACTATCTTCAGGTCACATTATAGGCTTACCAAGTTCCCTCATTATACGTAGACCCTCCTGATAGTTAGGTCCTCCACGTCGGACATAGATCGACACCTTACCATCAATTAACTTCTGCTGGAACTGTCTTAATGCGCATACAATTCCCTAAATGGTGGTAAATAGTAGAACTTGTATATAACAATTAATAAAAGCCTACTGGACTACATATTGTAGTACATCACATATATCAAATTATATGATATATTACATAAATATTAATACGCAAGTAGCATATAAAAGATAGTAAAATTATATAGTAGAAATTTTATAGAACAAACCTTAAATGTAGCAGCTACATTGGTAAAGTTAGCAATACCTCCTCCAATTATGAGTATTTTACCTGTTGAGGAGAGTGAATATTACTTTTATAGGCAGGTATTATAAAAAGAATATTATGTACAGCAGAAAATAGTAGAGATGGAAATTATTTGCCACGATTAATCTAAAGAAAGACAGAACAACATACATTTGACATCCATGGAAGACGTAAAGAAAAATTAGTCAGATTTCTACGGTAAATGAGTTTATGACTCATCAAAAATTAGCTATAATATAATGTTATACATTGAGTGATGGAGTCATTCATAAAAAATTAGGAATAATAATTATGTCAACATTTGATCAAATAATGACTCTTTAAAGTTTATATTTTTGTATGGATAATATTCTAATAATTACCAAAAGAATTGTTTTAACATCTTTTATAAGTACTCAATAAACAGTGAATTTTGTGCATGAAGGTATAGAAGAACACAAACTAATTTGCACAACATAATGTTCAGCATTTAAGTTAAATATTATATGAGTTTAAAGAAAGAGAAGAAAGATGAAAGTGTTTGATAACACTTTTGGAATATGCACAGATACATACATGTCTGCAAGCAAGCATTGTTGCACAAGCACGCACGCACACATACGCAGTCAAATCGTATCAGAAACCTACCCTTTGGATGGATTTCTTTAGTCATCAGGGCAAGAATGGTTTTGGCATATTCAAAAGTCTGTTGCTCACTAGGGGCGCCACTGTACTCTCCATAGTTGGCAAGCTCTGAGGCACCTCCCATGTCACATATGGTGTCACTGTGTATAACACAATGATGCAATTACATACACATTTACAAGCATCTGACACCATTTTAAAGATGGATGCACTCACTAATGTGAGATAACATTTATCAGCAACAACTGCCATCAACTAAGAACATAACTGTTCATAAAGGTAACAAATTAAAATCAAGTTTCTTTACGAGTATGATGACATATATACTGGATAGATGACACCACAAAAAAGTAAACGACAATTAATCACTAGGAATATCACATAAACAACTCGTGATGATGGTTAGCAAACAATACTTCAAACATAAACCGCTTTTCAGTGAGTGCTGAAAAGCTGACAATTCAGCCATTTATTTGATGACTTGTACGTTTTGATTAGCCAACTATTCCAGGATTTGTTTGAGTGAAATTTTTCAAAGGCAAACAATGAAATTTGTAGGATGATGGTAGACAGGCAACAATACTTAAACGACATAAACCTAATCAAAACACATACGCATATATGACAGAGGCACCACCACCAGCTACCATGGTCCAAATACGTCCTTTGGGATTAAGAATCGTCAGCTTCAAGGAGGCTCCACTCTTAGCATCAAGGTCAGCAATGTATGCTTCCTGTATTAGGAGGTGGAAAGTTTGCCATGTTAGGGAATCAGTGAATTTTTTTCAGTGATGATGATGATGATGATGTGTATGTGCATGTGTGTGCACACATTTAGATACATTTTCAGTTACAGGTATAAATCACAATTAAAGTAATCGTCCCCTTACTTAAAAAGCTAACTACAAAAAGAAAGACTTCCATTTATTTAAGAGAACCAGTAAACCTAAATAAGGTGAAGAAACAGGTCAGAAATACAACAATGACCATGTTTTATCACACAGATCACATGACTGTACAGATCATGTGTGTCCACTAACCTCTGGGTAGGCCTCCCTTCCAAATGGCGGAGGAAACTCAACATCTCCCCACTTCTGCTTACACAGATACTCAGCGCACTGATCTAACTTGGCCGCCAAGTCAAGGACGTAGATCTGATCCTTACACACGACTAAAATATAAAAACACAATGATAAAGAGGTCAAACAGTGATCTGTACGACTGGCGGTATCTCGAGAAACAATCAAATTTCCCCGGACAGAGGAAAACCCCAGGAAACATTTAGACATTAGAGTTACTGCAGCACAGAAGATCATCAAATTATCCTACCAATAACAGAGTCTGGCTTAATGACATATTGGCACAAAAAGGTCATTTACTATGGCGCCTCCTTTTGGTCATCACTTACAACATGTAGGGGCATGGAATTAGCTGATTCGTATAAACTCAAATCCACAGGAAATGAATGATCTTATTGATGATCTCATGATCAAAGAGATCATGTGAAACCATCAAAACATAAAAGGGCAGTTTTACTATTTTTTAACCGGTTAGACGTGTTACAGGAATCTTCACAGTGAAGCTGAACCAACCAGTATTGGATATAACTGCTATGAATCAGTTTATGATGTTGACTATTTACACATGCATCTAGAGATTCACATGGCTTGTATATCTCACTTAAGGGATTACTTTCCAGTATATCGTACAAGGCATATTGTATCCAACCTGCGTAATTGTTTTTTTCATCACTGGATATATAACATAAACACGTCATTATAAACACATAATAATGATTTCAAGGAATGAGTGAGTCAGTGATTTGTTTAGCCTCGACACACGTCACACCTGAGACGTATCGCTGGGGGATGAGTCCTTTAAGACTGGAGTAATATAAAAATACCTAAATACGCAGGTAGCAATAGAATTCGAAGTTTTCCTTTAGAGATCTGCAAGAGCAGTGTGCTTCAAATTGCACCACAGGAGTGCCTTAGTGATCAAAATGACAAAATCCAGGTGAATACAGTCAGGTGACATTATGGTGATTACATCACGTTACCTACGTATGATTATAATATCAATAAATAATTCTAAATTGACATGGTGACAAAGTCATATACCTATCAATCAGCACAACACATGGATTAATACCCAGTGTATATTAACTGTAACTTTGAAAACAGCAACCCGAAATAAACATCCAAACTTACCAAGAGGATTAATCTCCAGATATGTGAAGTACATCTCAACATAGACCTTGTACAATGCCTTGATGAACTGTAACAGACTTCTGCAATCATATGACAATAAAGAACATTAGTCTAGTAGTCTAAATGTTAGCACTCTGGGTTTTGGTTGTAATTTTTGATGATTTTTATATTGGTTAAAATCTACCCGCGGCCTAGTGTTCTTTGCTTGTATTAGAAATCAACACTTTAGAAGAAAAAATTAGAAGAATAAAACTGATCACCATCTACCTCTAAAAACATTAGTCCGAAGTTTAGTGGAAGAGCAATCATTATCATCATACATAAATATGAATATCAGCACAAAATGAACCAACTGCTAAATAAAGTGGTTTTACTATTAAAACAACCATCACAAGCAGAACTTTAGATATTATATTTAACCAGTGAGTGAGTGAGTGAGTGAGTGAGTGAATGAGTAAGTCAATATATAAATGCCACACTAGCTCTGGGAAATGTCACAGATTACCAGCTTCTTCAGTTACTTCTTTTGACAAGATGGAAGATATGGCAAGCTAACTCTAAACCTCAAGGCAGCACTATATCTACTTCAACTTGCCACTTCCTGCTATGTATTACTGTATGACTTATTATGCCACAATCGGCATTCTTAACTGGTGTGATATTTCTTTTCTCATGTAGCATACAAAACCAGAAAAATTGTTAATTTCTTGGTGTCCCGACCCAACAAAAAGGACTGATATTTGTTAGTATGTACACTGTATTGAAAATGATAAGGAAGTGAATTGGATCTCTTAAGACTAGTGCTGCTGTACACCATAAATACTCTGTCCATGGAACTGTTACAATATTATCAAATATGATTCAAGTATTTCTATCTCTGTAAATAGGGAAAAAAACCTTATTAATTATTTCACACACGCACACACACTGTAAAAAACCCTGATTACTACAAGAGAAAAAAACAATGTCTGATAATGATTTATCACTATCACTATCAGCTGATATTAAGTGGAAATAATTCCTAGAAAAGCACAAAAATATAATGTACATTAGAACAGAATTATGAAAATGTACATCAACTTGTCAAGACCACGGGTAAACGTAGCAGTACTTAATGACACAAGTAGGAAGTGGCTAAAAATAGAAACATTCGCACACGCACACACTATGAATGTCAATATTTCAGACATATTTGGCAAGGAAAAGCCTTTCTCAGCAAGCTGTGTACCTATTTAGTCATAACAAAACAAAAACCCTACATACATGACAACTTGACTGACATAATAAACATAGGGTTTCTAGCTCTGGAAAGTTTTTGACTTTTGTATATAACATGAAGTGGAGTTCATAGCCTTCATTTATTTTTTATAGAACAAAACACCAACTCAAAAAGTAACCCGTTTAAACACACACACACACACACACACACACACTCTCTCTCTCTCTCTCTCTCTCTCTCTCATATCAGTATGAAATATCAATATTTTTGGATTCTGTCCCATGATGAAACATCTGGAAGCCGTAATTGTAATTAGTAACTGTAATCTCTGTGCTCTTTCCTACATTACTCAAAAATAAAAACCACCTATATGTTGTATACCGTGTCAGAGTGAATTTTTCCACATTCAGTTAAGGTGACACAATATAAAAAATTTCAAGTGGCAGTGTTCTTATAATACAATATGATGTTTATATATATATATATATATATATATATATATATATATATAATAATCATAGTACAGCAATATATATATATATATATATATATATATATATATATATATCACTTCAGGTATAAAAATTGAGTAATATCATTGATATATTCATTCAGTAGAAGCACTTGTCACGTTCATTTTTAATAGTAAATACTAGCTATCATAATAACTACTGTCTTATAACTGATTATCATTAATTATCACTTGAGGTGTTTTGAAATTGTCTGTATTTGGTAGTCTGACCGTCAGCTCATCTGGAGCAGCATTAGTGGAAAATGTTAGTTTCTGGTTACTGAAGGTAGATGCCTGATGTTATATTTGATGGCTGTATTTTCTGACTAGAACCCTGCACGGGTTGGAAAGCTGAACTCAAACCTGACCCAACCCGCAACTACTCAACCAACACCCAACCCAAACCCACAAGTCCCGACTGAACCCAACCTGAACCTTAAAATAATATTGAACCCGTGCCCAATCCAACCCACAAGACTAAAACCCATGTCCAACCCAACCCACAAGAATGGAGTCCGAACAGGAAACATACAAAACTCCTGTTATTAAGATAATTGATTGAAAAACGAACTCAACTTTTCCATTGTAACTTATTCACATCCTGTAGTATCATATAGTGACTATTTAGTATGATTACTACAAAACATAATTTTATATTCTCCAGACCTCGAACTTGATGTAACTGAGCTAACTGTAAGTTTGGCAGTAGCAATAGTTGAAATAAAATCATCTCTATTCAAAACATAAAAGTATCTCCAATCGGTTAGAATACAATAAATGTCTTCAATAAAACATAATATATACTAATATCCAATAGTAACAAATGTCGCGCAGCATTTATCAACAATGAAAGAAGGCAGGATGACTGACTTGTGCTTTGTTTTTCGGGGAGAATCTCCAGACTGTCGCTTATTCAACACAGCCTCTACGTTGGAGCGGTCAGCCACCAACGACGTTGTGAGCCGAGAAATTAATCTTTTGTAAAGGTTTCGACCTCTTGCTGGGATCGAACCTGTGACCCTTGGCACCAAGTGCCGGGTGCTTAACTGCTAGGTCACCGAAGCTCACTGAACGTGACTGACTTAGTTTTTCTCATATCTTGTATAACAAGATATGTGTTGCTTGATAGCACTTGAACAGAATGATTAGGAGTACAGGTAAATATATAAGTAGTCAAACTACTTACTAATTAACATCTATAACAACACAGCACCTCTCTGTAAAGAGTCCCAGACACTAACCACCTACTGCTATTATAACAGGTTGTGAACTGTTCAAACTGGAGACAGATTGTTAGCTGTATAAACACATACTGGACCAATTCTGTGATGGGTGATCATATATATATATATATATATATATATATATATAGTATAACCTTACTTTTGTAGTGAGGTGGCCTTAAAGTGGGGCATATTCAACAGTCAACCTTGAGAGGTAGTTCGTTACATATGGGTTTTGATCCTTTGTTAACCCTAACTATCACTTCATTTAATCTATCGCTGATAGTACTATCAACACCAGCAACATTTCACTGTCAGTGTGTGGTGGTAATAGCAGGTGGTATTTATATGGCAGTGTATGGTATTCATATTGCTTAAGCATTGGCAGTGGCTGAATAACGGGAGGCGACTGAGCATATATTTTGGATTTAAAATATATAAAACCCATATTGTTTCAAGCAACCCATACATAACCCAGCCCACAAAACAACAGCCTGAACCCAACACACAAGACAACAACCTGAACCAAACCCATCAGACAACAACCTGAACCCAACCCAACCCACAAGACTGAAACCAAAACCTAACCCGTGACCCAAAGTTGGGTTATCCTTGTGGTTAAAAATATGTGATGCACACTTGGAAAAAATTATCCATGTATTCATAACATTTGGATCAGCTTATGGAAATTGCATTATATGAATGAAATGAGTCATAATTTACTACAAGATATTCTATATATGTGCATTATGCATATCGAGTGCTTGATATTATGCTTGCAACAGATCCAAGAAGGTGCTGTAGATGTTTTGTCCGAGTTAGAAAATATGACTGTCATGTCAGTGCTAGGGCTATTACTTGGGTTTCTAGTGCAGCAAAGAACAGACTTTAAAGTCCTCTTAATTACAAATACCTCTTTTAACAATATACACTTACAATCTATTAATGACAGTCCACCATATAACCAACAAAACTAATCTCTCAGAACTTAATTCACACAGTGCTCTGCACAATCATGTAATTAAAACTTATGACAAATATAAAAATTATAAATACTTTAAAAAATTTGAACTATTATCTTCATCTAAACCTAGTAGGTTATAGCACATAGTCTATTATGTACACTCTGTGTTATATTAAACTTCAGATTGGAATACATGTATATCAAAATGTCAAAACAAGGAATGACCCCGGCAGACCATATTAATATGGGAGCATTCAGATGATGATGCTGATTGATGTTTTATGGCCACTTTTGTGCAGATGGTAGGCTAAATGGGCCGAGTGACCTCCAAAGCTAATGAAGTGAAGTCAAAGATGAAACACCTTTCAGATATGCCCACACTGAGATTTGAACTCAGGTGGCAGCCATCTGTGATTCAATGTGCTACCAGTTAGACCACAGAGTCATCCAAGGGAACATTTAGATTTAAAACCATGGACAAATTTAATCGGATTAAAGCCATTGTACATTTTTACTGACCATAGCTGTATAATAAAGCTGTGTTACTTACTGTTCTGCAATCTTTGGAATGTGTAACAGCAACTTCTTGAGAATGTCTGCATCTTTTAGCCCACCATCAATAGGAATGTCTAACTTCAGAGCCTAATACAGAAGGAGATCAAGAGAAATTATTTTTTATAAACTGATCACAGTAAATGTCACAAAATCCCGGACAGAAATATTTATGATGACCAAGACAAAAAGTTATTAACCTAATATTATTAGTCTATCTAGGAAAGAGATCGTATTACCGGACATGAAATATATCACTTATAAAAAGAAATATTTTGTTATCATCAGAATCATCATGAATAAAAATAGGCTACATCTAAAATTACTGTCTAACAAAACTTAACCGGAGAAAATAAGAATCACAACACATCTTAAACCTGTTTAATTACAACCCCATAATTCTTTCGAAATATTCTATTAACCATCCTACAATTATATCGTTATGTCTTTTAATTTTCTTAAATATTGTGTCCAGCAGTTATGTTAGAATATCTCAGAATTAATTCACTGTGCCCTCGTATGGCAGGAATACATTATGTCACTGATCTTATACGTCCGACAATAAATACTACCTTAGAATCAACATCCCCGATCTCCACTCCTCCTTCGTGGTAAAATAATATGCTATCACCATTTCTGTGCGAATAAATACACACATACATCTCTTCATTCTGAAAAAGAAATTATTGCATACACATTGCTGAAGGAAACAGCTGTACAATATAGAACACGTGTCCCTCAATGTCCCTAACTTTATTTATATTATTTCCCGTCCCTTCATACTATAATGTGTCTTCTTAGCATTTGACTTTTAGGTGTTACTCAGTGTTATTTTAACAAAACACTTCAATTTGGATGACTTCTCACCCATTGGTTCTATATAGTTAAAAAATACACGTATCTGTTGTTGACAATATTTTGGGTGTAATATTTAAATTAAATAACAGAACTGCTCTGCTGCTGTTAGCTCTCTCTAAATCTGAACACCAAAAAAGACAAACCAACTTATTAAGATATGCCAACTGGAAAAGTGTCGCTCATTACACAACCCTAGTAACTGGGTTAATAGTATCTTAAGATATGTTTCTTTATTTAATCAAGCCAACTTTGTGGAAAGTTAGGCTATTCGGCGTTACAGAATTATGGAGGAAAAATCATTACGATAACAAATACAATAACAATGATTAGCTTGGAGCTGATCGGGAGATATACTAAACGCAGATATACAATAGCTTAAAAAATAAATCACCAGCTGCATTTTTAATTTGGGAGCTAACAAGTCTGGTGCTTGGTCAACAGGTTTTTGTAATACAGTGTGTGTCTTACAAGTAACATATCAGATAGTAAACTGGACCCTGTTGGAAGGGAAACTAAATAAATCAAACGGCAGATGTTTCTCATTGAAAACGTCTTCTATTAATGGGATAGGGTCACCACATAAACAAACTGTAATGATAACGTAGTCAGTACTAAATAACAGATGGCTATAATGAAATATGATGGTATTAATGCTAAAATAGTCTAGATTACATTTAAAATCAATTTAGGCAGCCTGCTACAGAAATTGCCAACAACTGGCAAATTACCTGGCTATGTTCGACAAACGGTTCAATGACGAAGTGCTTCAGTCGTCCTGTAGCTGAACCAATCTGGAGATATATTAAAGAAGACAGTAATTAGTAACAATTAGGTTCTAATGTTCTATGACAATATGAGGATACCGAATCCTGGATACACAAACATGCTCTTCTAGGGGACTTAAGGGCACCACATTACAGGAAGATCACAAGTCTGACAGATTAATATCCGAGCGAGATGTCTTTCACAAAACTTTAGAACAAAAAATACGCAGCTTTCAAATAAACCTAAAGTAACACATGTACTACAGTCAACATAAAAAATGAGATCATGTCGTAAATAACTATTTGTTTTCATGATATGGGTCACTAATCAAGCGTTCAGCGTGTGCCATTATTCTACTACTGGTACTGAAGATTTCAGTTTTTTTGCTGTTGTTTAACAATACATGTCTTCTAGACAAGATCTTACATAAATCATTTGTGAGGGGCTGATCCTTAACACCAGCACACACATATATATACACATACATATACACAAAAACATACCATATAGTAAATAACTAAAGGTACTATATAGTGAATAACTATCGGTAATTTGAAATAGCTGAAACAGTGCTACCTACACAATAAATTAAAGTTTACAACCACGGCCCATCCTTAAAATACTTCAAATAGGTTTTGCAAATACAGAGTGCTATTAATCATCACAATTACCTATCATGAGAGGTCATTTAAAGGTCTTAAAGAACCTTTCCATCCATCATTGTGGGTTTGTTTGTTTCAAATCCATAAATAAATCCGATACTAAAAACCATAAATAAATCCGATACTAAAATCGGTTTAGATGTGTTGTATTCGTATGGTACACATCATGCAAATAGGACTCAAATTTGAAGCTACTCTCGAGTACAAGTCAAATAATTATTAACACAACTTATATTTTACTACAAAGGACTACATCCTAGAGAAGTGAAACAATCCAGCCAAAACTTTTATTAAGGAATGTAATATCCACCTAGGGTTAGAGGTGGCTCGACCCATTTAGCCTACCATGTGCACAAAAATGGCTGTAAAACACCAATCTAGGTCTAGAGTGTTCTGCCTTTGGGCTAGTGACTTGTTCAAAATGCTAGTCAGACATGGTGGGGTACTGCCAATTTGAAGCAGAATATGGGATAGTCCTGCAATCATTTAGTTCGTGATTTAAATATCAGCTGTTTCAGAGCTCTTTGCAGTGAAAACAAATGCATTGAGAATTTAGTGATCAAGGGATATTTTTCTGCACAACTGGCAGAAAGTTCCCTTTTGCATGCAGCTAAGGTCCAGTGCATTATAATCTATGTGCTGGATCTAGACTACAAATTATCCTACTGAATCTGTCTAAGTGATCCAGAAAAACATAAAATTACCCGAGGGTTAGTGGAAAATATTGTTGGGCTAAATGTGAACCATTTGCTGGGCTAGCGGATCTTAAAATTGTACTTCTCATAGACGTGAAAATCTGGGGCTGTTTTTGATACACTACAATTTATTATCTGATTCCTTGATCAGTAAGTGTGGATGAAAGTTATCTCACTTTTAATACTGTATTAGAAAAAATATAAAAAATTTTGTAGCCATTACTGGATAAACTAGTTTTCTATACACTGGATTTTTGCATCTGATTTCTTGCATTTGTAGTGTTAGAATAACAAATATATTTCAGCCATTTCATTACAATGTTGATAATTTTAGTAAATCAACCCAATTCCTTGGTGATAAAATGCTTTGTAAAATAATTTTAAAAATCATGAATATGTGTGTGTGTATGTATGTATCTATATATGCATATAGAATAAAAGACGTAAGATATATGTGTACATATTTTGTCTATGATTTTAACTATCAGTAATACATCTTGTTTTGCTCAAAAGAATTGTCAACTCTTGATATATTATGTTACAGGTGAATGTTTATAACTGAAGAAAGAATCCAAGATACTAAAATGTGTTTCCTGTAATTATAGTTTTATGAATCCTTAAAAATACTCCACAAGATATAGACTGATTCAAGTTGTTTAATCTCAGTACTGGGTTTCCTTGGTATACAATGGCCGAGGGACGATTCTGCCTGATGAAAATTGTGTCCAACCAACACAGGATTCAGTCAGATTTAAACCCATATCCTGGATATTTGTGGCAACATGACCTAAACACTTCACTATCGGAACACCTCCTTCACAGGATATCAATACAGTACCATAAAAAATACAACAATAAGTGTGCATTTATTATGAAATTAATTACATATAACAATCACGTGGAAAAGATGTACATACAATAAAGTGGACGTATGCATTGGGTGATTAACATGATATGCTCAGTTATGAGACTACATTCAATATAAGACAAAAACCAATAGCTTCATCAGAATAACAATTCACTAAGCTATAAATGGTTGTCCTTTTTATAACAACAATAATGATATTAATAACACAATATTGTTATATCTGTGGTAAACATAATTATACTGTAATAAGACACAATTAGTACTAACCGCTGATTGAGTACTTGATAACACGTATTTATAACTGTCGTTCAATAATTATAAGAATAGGTTTCTTGAAATATAGTTATCGCAACGAGAGAAAAAAATCTCTATATAAATAGATATTTTATCTATACTCTATTATGAGAACTGGCCTATCTTTTCGCTGGAAAACAAACTAATCACCATAATTTGCATATTATTAATCACAAACAACTATCTGATATGGGTCGGTCAAGCAGCAAAATAACAATGATTATATAAATCTCTTAGAGGCATTAGCAGAATTTCTTTTATTCATATATATATATATATATATATATATATATATATATATATATATATGCTTTCATAAATATCAAGTTTTCTGTTGCTTTAATCCATAAAAAAGTTCTTTAAATGAATTTTGAGTATCTCCATAGTCTAACTGGTAGCGAGGTTAGTCACTGATCTACAGCATCTGGTTTTAAATCCCAGGCAGGCTCCTGTCAGAATGGCGTTTCATCTCTCAGTCTCACATTTAAAGCTACTCAGCGTACTATATGTACACAAAAGTGGGCCATAAAACAGTAACGTTAAAACGCTAGAAGGATTAGTAATTTTATATGATGACTTTTATTTCAATATAACGCTTTTAAATTAGATTAAATTCTGTATTATTATTTTCATTTAACTATGTCACCCGTGTGCCGCTCGTGGATGTTTTAACTTAAGAGAGTCAAGTTGCTTAGCTTCGATGCCGTTCACACAAGTGACGTATAACTGAAAGGGCTGACACCCTAGAAAAATAAATCCTACAAACACAGGTGTAAGCCAGATTCAAACCCAGAAGTCAGAATGTTTCAGGGCAGTGCTCTAATCAGTGCAATACTGGAACACCCAATTTTATATTATAGACCTACATTATATATTTTCATAAAATGAGTGGATCTGTAAATTGCTTAATAACTCATTGGCACAAAAAGACATTTTAATGCTTCCTCTTTCGTAGGTTATCAGGTACAGCTGGAAAACTGTTCCATTTTAATCTGTAGGAAGGTCTACATCACAGTATTTTATAACTTTAATCTGATATTGTATTGATTTGGTAAATAACCAATCAAGATAATGTTAATTTCTGGCAGACCAGTGTCACTGTTATATGCTTATTATTAATATTACTTATGTGATATCAAACAGGTCTCATTTATAAATATAAGCAATTTCAAGATACTCTAAGATACTTGTAATAATATATTACATATTTATTTTTATTTTTGCAAGTATTTTAAAATTGTTTTCGTGACTGGTACATGTATTGACACCCTAAAACACAACCCACACAAGTCTCTTGTACCTGGCGTACTCAGTCAAAGAGCACACCTAAGTGACATAAGCTTATATTTTCCAGGCTTATTATTCAACTCGTATCAAACCTGCCGCTATGAATATTTAACCTTGACCCCCGTGATATGACTATGACAAGGTATGCTCATTCTAACTGTCACTAAGCACGTATAACTGTAACAGCTGAATGGCTGATTTGAACCACTGGATTCGGCAATTTCAAGTTCAACACCGTTACCACTCAGCCGCCACCACCACCTCTGAGCTCGCTAACCCTAACCAGACCTAGACCGTGTTTATATATATATATATATATATATATATATATAACACCACGAGATGGCGCACCAACTCAAATGACACAGGAAATATCTCATAAACGTAGACGAAACGTTCACAACGAAAACAACTAGATTGATCATGTACCACAAACTGTCTCACTCAGAGAGAACAGACTACAGCTCATCAAGATAGCGACTGTAGACAATATTGATTTTACGACCAAATAGAACGGAGTGTTGGAAGACTGCTGTTTGTGTGGTCAGGGTAGGACGTGGGAGTGAACTGCCTAAAGCCAACCTACTGGCGCTGGTATTCGGATGTGACACTAGCCACACTTTGATCCCGGGGAGGAACCCGTTTTCATTACTAATATCAATAACTTGGCTACGATTTCAGACATTTAACCCTCTATGGGTCGACATATTATTACTACAACTAGTGCTCACAGGAAATTTATTCATTACAGACACCAGAATGAAGATGATGATGATGGTGATTGGAGTTTTACGGCCACTTTTGTGCCCATGGTAGGCTAAATGGGCCGAGTGGCCTCCAAGGGTAATGAAGCGAAGTCGAAGACGAAACACCCTTCAGATATGCCAACGCCGAGATTCGAACATGGGCGCTAGTGATCTGTGGCCCAGCGCGCTACCGCTAGACCACGGAGGAGCACAGCATCATCACAAACGTCTTTGGTCGTGAGTAGACGCGAAAGTCTCCCGAAACAACGGCCGCAGCATGTGACCTACATCAGTGGTCACATTGCTTCCTCAAAACAAACTTTTTTTTATTGACCACAAATCCAATCCCACCCACACATCCACCACTGTGACCAATCTGTTGGAATCCGCTATCCAGTACCATCGACCAGATTTACTCCTGACAAATAGGTCATGTCATTTGGGTTAACTGTTGGGTAGCAACAAACCAGAAGTCTTATAGTAAAGAAATTATTCAATACACTTAAGGCTTGTATAATCTGACAGCAGCGCAAGTGATGTTTGTTTGTCATTATCAGGTTACAATACAGTATATCACTATATGAATGTATTGGGAGAAAGTTGGTTGAAAGGAATAAATGGGTTGCTAAAGGCATAAACATATCTAATCCAAGATACAGGAGTGTGTCCTTTACATAATGTTTGATTTTGTGATAACATACTGGACAAATACTGGGACGATGTGAGCCCGTATAACTCGGTCAGGTCGATGATCACACACATACACACACTTCGTGATCCCAATGCAGGTCTGCCCTTAGGATGATGTCAGCTCTTGGACAACTCAGCCACAGGGATGCGCGCTCTCTCTCTCTCTCTATCTATCACACACACACACACACACACACACAATTAGATTGTCTCAGTCACGGAGTCCAGCAATGCTGAACGTTAGACCCAAGGGACGAGCTTGATAATGTGCCTTCAGTACATCATACATGTCTGGCAGTTGCCAAAGATAAGATGTACCAGTGGTTAATACAGTACATCTAGTATACACCCTTGGGTATTGAGGTGGCACCTGAGCCCCAACAATCTAAAACTTAATGATAACTTGGCTCTAGTTAGCATATTAACAGCTGAAGGGATCTTGTAGTAGACATGGTCGGTGGGCTGTTGGTAAATTGATTAAACCTATCTTAGTGTGTGACTGGGGGGGGGCACTTGTCACTGTATCACCAGCATGTGCATATTCTTTGGTGCCTATATTCAATGAGACCTATATATACATATATGGACACGTACATGTGTCTCTATCATCATGCATTTATTGTTGTGCACAATATACGTAGATTGATGAGGGTGTATAACGGTATGTAATAACCATATGGATGTGAGGGAGTGCATGATGGCTCTATCAAATTATGTTCAACAGTGGTGTAGGGATCCCTGAAACACCTGTCTCAGTTTGATTAATTCCTACTTGGCATTCACATTGTCCTGCACTAAACAGCTCTTAATTATCAGTCAGCATTTTCCCTACACTGTTTCCTCACACACACACACACACACACACACACACAGTAGTTTTACATACATCTGCGCATACATACGTGATATATATATACAAGAAACAATGGACTACAATATTCCATTCACTAATCAGCAAAATTACTCACACAAAACTCAAACATTTAAAATAGTAAAATGCAGATTTAAAAGAGCATTCACACTAATGGGAATTAGATAAAGAAATCATCTTATAAAAATAGGAATTATATAAATATTACAATGTCATGCAGGCAAAAATTACAACAAGATATTTACACCATGTAAGGAAATAATGATTTAGTCCGATTAAAATCTAAAACCTTTTATTTGGAAAGAAAATCTTTTTTAACTTCTTGAAATATTGTAGACATATTTTTTAAAGTACATAAATAACCTCTTTATAAGCATTTTTCATTAGCAGTTTTGTCAGTTATTTCCTTTTCCTACCAATCTATGAAGATCTCTCACTTTATTAGGGACAGCTAGGCCCGGGGGTTTTATCACAACTAACGCTCTGATTTAATGGTCTTCTGAATCTGGCAGCATCTTTAGAGGGATGCTGTATTTAGCTGTCAAATGTGGCCATACAGCACGGAATCTAATCGAAATCAAATAATTTTTATTCCTTATTGCCTAAGCAAACAATCCTACTGTCACAGCCAAAGCCTGATCTAAACAATGAATGTGTAGTTTGTGTGACTGTTAACTTCCAAGTACATAAACATACACAGTTCATTCTCTGGTTAGAGGGCATTCTGGGTGTGTAGTATAATGACTGAATGGTGATGCGGAGTGTCAGTTTTTATCGAACAGTGTGGATTAGGAAAGCTGAGGATAATTAAAACAATATTTTTAGTGACAAATCAGCTACGATACAATTGGTTTCTGGAATTTTAAGGCATGTACATAATATTTAAACGGTTTTTGGACCACTTTATACATTGTTTCACTCATCAAAATCAAATCAACATCCTGGGTGTTTGAACACCGTAGTAGTTATTTGATAGATTTCTTCAATGACAATTCCTGGCGTGTGTGCCTCAGTGATTCATTTCAATAAAACCAATTCACACGTTAGATATTTATATAGTCACACATATAACAATTTAAAATTCTTCGCTATCACAAATACTGCTTCTGCACAAAGACTTTCCTAATCAGTCAAACTATGGCCTTTGGTCAAGCAAAAAGCTATTGATTGGCCATTCAAAACATCGTTAATTGATTTTAGACATTACAGACAACGCTGACAACTGTACCACTTAACCATCAGCGCTAGTATGATCAGTGACATCTATAGGGCTGTTTTGTGCTTCATCAGGCAGAGAATTGGGCAATCAATTGATTTTAGTGTTGCGCGGTCAATAACAGACCGTAAGCCTATACGTGTGTAAATGGTACAATGTCACTAGTTAGCACGCAGATGTGGCAATATAACCATGTCTGGCTGCAATGTGTGTGTGTGTGTGTGTGTGCATTTTAGAAACCTGTGAATTGGCACCGATGCATGGAATATACTATTCATGTTGCACCATCTGAATGATTCATCAGACAACGACGTCATGTATTGATAAACTAATGCTTTTAACGGGTCTCTGTGTAGCGATAAATTCTAAATAACAAACTCATTCCTGGGTTCTACCGTTGTCATGTTACAGCCAGGATATTATCAGAGTTTGAATAACTGAAGTTTGTTATATTAATATATCTATGTATATTGATTGTAAATGTTCTTTGTTTTATACAGTAATGTGCTTTGAGAGAGAAATGATTAATTGCTGTTCAAACTCGGGTACATTTAAAATGTTGTAACGGTTTGGAAATATTTAGAGAGAAATGATTAATTGCTGTTCAGACTTTGGTACGTTTAAAATGTTGTAACTGTTTGGAAATATTTAAAACTGAAATTGAAAACTCATCAGTTCCATGCCAGATTCGAATGTCATGGGCTTAGCTTTGTTGTTCGAATTTGGCGAGGGACCTGAATATTTCTCATTGGCTGTTTCGTAATCCATGTAACCTCTGACCCAGCTTAGAGCTGGCAACCCTTTTCAAAATTTAAATCAGTTTTTGTTTGGCTCTCGGTGAATGTAGTCGAAAAGTGAATTGTTGTAAAAGTGACTTGTGATGTTATTGAAAATGGAAATGTGAATATCAGAAATGGATCATTGGTATGCATTAACAATGGATCGTGAATAAACGGATCATGACTTATCAAGTCTCAATCGCTGATGTGTGGGTTAGACGGAAGCATGAACTTTAAATGGAGCCCCGTTATATAAAATAACGATATAGGAAAGCAGACGCTCAGGGCTCTTGAAGAGCCCACCCCAAAACCCTGATAATATGATTATTAAGGAAACGACTCTGAAGGAATATAAACCTGGGATCCGGACTTTCCCCCTCGGTGTTGTGCCCTCAGGTCATTTGCCTCTCGATCCGTAGTTAATTTGGCCAATTTATGTATTATCATAGACTTATTTATTTATCTTAATTCCTTTTTATAAACGATAGCAAATTAAAAATATAACACAACAAAATAAGTTTACTGTACACTGATCCAACTTTTTAAAGTTATGTGGCAAAGACCGAAGGGCAAAAGACCAGGTGACCAATTATTGATGGGGCAAAAGACCGACAGGCAAAAGACAGAAGGGAAAATGACCAGTGGGGCAAAAGACTTGGACCCTATAAACCTACAGTCCCTTTCAAGGATTACAGGTACAATTGAGAATATATCACTGCGCTTCTGAATACCGCAAGATTCATATCACCATAAAACTGTGGTCATATCAGGTTGGTCCAGAAACAATTTCTAATGTGTACGCGTTTTCAATCTCAGCTAATTGCAGCATTTCATTTTCTAAATGTATATCGGTAAACAATTATTGAATGAAAAGGCTAAGATATCCACCATCGTATCATCCTTGGGTGATTGCCATGCCCATATGAACAGCAACTAGGTTTCATTGTTGTGGCATGGCATCAGGGATCTGTGTGTGCGTGTCTGTGTATAAATAATATTATATATATAAATATATTATATATATATACATAATCTGTGTGTATGTGTAAAGTTCAGATATATAACACAGTGATGAGCTTACTTATTTATCAATAACCAAGCTTATGTAATGCACGCATTGTAATAACCAAGTCCTGCCATAAGCAATGAGGGTGAACCATGAGCGGTCGGAGTTAGAACAGATGGACAAACTATGGCCATGTGATGGCACTGTGAATGGGGTCGGCATAATGTGTGCGTATACAAATATAATAATGCACACTCACAGAGTAAAGGTCAAGAACTGATCGATTACGACCGTTTACTAAGTAAGAATGGATTCGTCATCATAGTCATCTCTCAGGCATTTGTGTGTATGCATCTATATTCACATACGCATGTCCTTTCCAATATAAGCTGGAAACTTAGACCAACATTGATGATAAGGATTGGTGTTTTACGGCCACTTTTGTGCACATGGTAAGGCTAAATGGGCCGAGCGACCTGCAAAGGTAATGAAGCGAAGTCAAAGATGAAACAACCTTCACATATACCACACCAAGATTTGAACACGGGTGGTAGTGATCTGTGGTCAAACATGCTACCGCTAGACCACGGAGGCGCCCTGGACCAACATTGAGAATGGACAAATAAATACCTATCACCACCTGCAGGTATCCGATTATCAGACAGGCATCAGTATAGCTTAAATGCGCTACAGATTAAATTAAATGGACCATACGGAAGAAAATTTTGGTGTTGGTGAATATACGTATGTGTTTCATGTTACATATATAAAGATATGGTCCACAAGTTTTTGTTGTGTTACTGAACCATACTGGTCTTTGACTGAACATTTGTTCACTCACTAAGTGAACCGGAAATAACACACACACTATGATCAAATTAACTGCATCTGTAATACTATTATTTTATATAGTAAGAGAGTATTAGCGAGAGCTGACCATATACTAGCTCAAATAGCGGAATTAGTTCAGTGTTATTTGTAATAACCGTTATTAAGTGAAAACGTGTGCGTGCACCAGGTGTGAGTACAAGTTTGTCAATATACCATTACTGAAAAATAAACACATCTAGAACTTGTGGAAGAGCTAAATGTCACCTAACTTCAAACCTAAAAGAAGATTAATACTAGACCCATGTATACAATAAACCACCCCGCCGCAAGACATCCATCACGTAAACACGAGAACACAAAATTACATGTAATATAATACCCTGTTTAGTTAGTACTGGATGGTCCCATTATCAATCAACGTTCTATTTATACCACAAACCAGAGCTCGGCAGAGCTTCAGTACCTAGGCTTCCAAACAACGTCAATAAACGTGGTCCTGTGTAACACAAAATTCATTTAGGCTGATGTATTCACTAACCCCTCTGTCTGATTGCATACGTTTTACTGGATGCTAAACATAACGTCTGGCTTCATTCAGTGTTATTGTCTAGTAAACATTCCAGAACTCTACTTAAATCTATGCTATTCATTATACATCATAACCAAGGCCTGTAATACCAATCCTATATGATTGATGTTTTATGACCACTTTTGTGCAGATGGTAGGTTAAATGGTCCGAGCGACCTACAAAGGTAATGAAGTGTAGTCAAAATTCGAACTCTGGTGGTAGTGATCCGTGGTCCAACGGGCTACCAATTAGACCATGGAACCCTGGAACTGGTTGTGGCAACATACTGGTAATTATTATTTATTGTTAGAGGCTACACGTACAGGGTCAAGGATGAGATCCGACAGGAACCAATGGGAAAGAAAGAGGTCTCTTCATTGTCTGCGCGGTAAATTAAGTCAACTACAAGTGAACAGGTGTTTACATTAACCTGATCGTTATTTGGTAAACGATAAACAGGTAGTCACATTATATAACATGATGTAATGTGAAGTTAGAACAGCTTGTTACTGGTCCAGATTATCAGATCTTCATGCACTCACAATCATGCTGAGAGGCACACACCAGACTGTTTTTATTTGTATCTCTGAAGGCTCACAGTAAACAATTGTGACCAAATTGGTGCATGGATCAATAAACTGGACTGAATCAAGACTATCCCCACCACCCCAGAAACCAAATTGTTTATGTGCAAAACAACAACCATTAATACAAAAATGCTAAATGATATCACCCACACAGACAACAAAGCATGCATACGGACTGACTGACCTTGATGTCTTTGTTCATGCGCTCAGTGACCCATTTTTTAACAGTATCCAGATCTGCATTGACCTTGATCAGTCCAAGTTTTCCCCGTCTTTTGATCAACTGATCGGGTTTAACAACCAACCGCTGTAAAGATAAAAAAAGGGTTTTATCATAACACATTTATACGTGGGTACAAATCAGGCAGTTATAAAAATGTCATAGTAACAAAATCCAGTACAGAAATGACTATTACAGAAACAATTTTGTCAAATCATAACCTGCTCAGATAATCAGGTGTGTATGTCAACACATAGCATAAAAATAAATCTAAGAATTACACAATCAGCATCAGGTAATATAATCAGATGGCAAAGATCAATTGTGCCTCTTCATTCAGCTAAAAAAACACACATTTAAATAAGGTGCACATGGTTATTACAATCAGCATAACAGCATAAATTATTTTCCTGCAGGATATGTTTTGCAAGAACTAAATGTGCAAAACATCTTTAAATTGGTCCGCATGCATGCACCTCGGAAAGGTTTGAACATTATTAACAACCACAATTAGTGGTCATCTGCATTTATCCTGACCAGACATGTGATGTTAAAAAATAGAATGCATCTATGGCAATTCAACTTGCCCCAGTACGTCAGGCATATGCTAGTCTAGATCCCTGTTATCACTGCCATTTTTGACATGTTATGCAGCCTTTTTAGTAGGGAATAGCAATTTAGCATAGACAATCCCTTACAAAAAGTAGGCAGCAGCTCACCTGCACAGGTGGCCTGTATAAACACCACAATGCCACTGAATGGAGGTATGGATGTAGCGAAGGGCTGGCTGTGGGGTAGTGGTAGTCACATTAACACAGTAGTGGCCCTCCTCCATTGGAAGAGGGATTATGAGGAAAATAGAATATCTGGTACATTCTAGACCACTTTTTCAACACAATCAAAGTAGTTGACCGATTTTCTGCTGATAAAATAGGCGACGTAATGTTGGACATTGGCTGCTAGTGAAAAAGGCTGATTATGTTTAAATCATAGTTTATGTAAATCCAGTTATTCAATACCAATCTTGAATTAAGTAATTAATTAATCATATTACCTAGTTTATCACAAAATACTAACCTCAGTTTTGAGCCATGGATGTTCAGAAACAAGATGGGTCCAGTTGGTATCCGAATTAACAGAGGCGCATCTTGAGATAACGGCAACTCCTGGTTCCAGAAAGGTATTGAGGAATGTTTTGCCTTGAACCTCGCGGATTGCTTTCGCTGACATGATCTCAGTACGTCACTAAGGAGAGAGAAGAAGAACTCATTAAATTATATAAATAGATGTAAACGAAGCACTATCCTTAATGAGAGGTATCTATGAATGGAGAGAAAATATGTGCTCACTAACAATAACAACTGCATTCTTTCATATTGCACATTAGAGAGTAACAGCATAAAACATTATTTTATAGCGAATGTTGTGCACATGTAGGCTAAACTGATGAAATAAACTCTGACGGCAGTGAGGCAGGGATTTAAATAATAACCCTAATAATACTGAAACCGCTAACAGAATAATGATGGAATTAGCAATTCTAGAACTCCAGTTTTGACATGTATGCACACTGTTTAGAACACAAACATTCGCTAGTATCTAATCATTGTATTACAACACCATTTCCCATCATGTTACATACAACTGGCACCAATCAAGATGAGCTGTTTCCAAACCAACGGAACCTTGTATCGGCAGTAACAATTTGGCATAACATCACATTATGAGGTCACTGACCCATCTATCCGTTATACAACTTTAACAATAACAACAATTACCACGCAAATCAAACTGTGACACCAAAATTATGATTCCATGCACCATTGAAATGAGTGAACAGGAATATTAACTGCACATATATGAAGGTGTTCAGCCCTTTGGTTGACTGGCCATATAACTTTATAAAATTAATTTGTGCCCAAGAGGGATTCATTATCAAGGATGATTGATGTTTTAGTCTCATCTAAAAATGGCCTCATCCATAAAATTGTGTATGTTATTTTTTACATTGTAGGACCAATTTAATTCAGTTGGAGACACAAGTATTGGCCCAGAGAAAACAATAAATTCCTTTGACACCCAATTTTCTCAAATCTTTCCTGGGACTATCCAAGACCCTGTCTCATGCAAGCGTCACCAGCTTCTCTTCATAAATCTACAGATTGAATAGCCTTAATTTCATATCTGATGTCCGATGATATTTTATGGCCACATTTCTGCACAAAGTAGGCTAAATGGACTGAGCAACTCACAAAGGTAGCTATATGAAAGATTAAACCATTTTCAGACCTGCCCACGCTGAGATTTGAACTCAGGTGTCTGAGATCTGTGGCCAACTACGCTACCAGGTAGAACATAGAGGCGCCATATTACGTTAAATGATTAATACAATTATTTTCACAGAATTAACTTTATTCACTACATGATTGAAAAGTGACAAAACATTCAACAAAAAGAGTAATCAAATGGCCTTCGACAAATTTAAGCTCAACTTCTTGATACATGTATTAAATTGGTACATTTTCCTGGATGTAAAACACCTTATAGGAATGTTGTACGACAGTTCTCAAATATTCCATTTAAAATAATAAACTTTAATAGTCATTTATATAACAGATCAAATAGTAATATCTACTGTTAGTTATTAAGAACCCTCCTGGAAAACCTTTAGACTATTTAGTCAGATCACCTTTATTGTTATTAACATAATTATTAATACAGATACACATACTATTCACATTTGTATAATATTTGCCCAAAGAAAATAAAGCCCTCGGTTACTTTCAACTAACATGGGATATCTAAGACTTTACTCATTTAATGGTTGGTAGTTGATTAACACATGCAGTTGATGAGTCAATAAATTAAATCATTAATTTTTATTAAAAGAGAGCTAGACACAATACTGACGGAAACTAATTTATTGGCATTAACCAACCTAAGCAGTAGTAAAATAAACCCTACATTTTATGCCACTCTTTATAACGCCACCACCGCTTATCACCAAGAGTACGCTTAAAATGGATTCCCACCAATTATAACGCTTTTCAATTTTCAGTCATTGCCAACATATAGCAGGTCCCAATCTGCCAATTCCCTCTTTATTTCCCCAATCACATGCTGGGTAAAAAATTTCAAGAAGTTTCGTCATCACATAGGTTTACAGATGTCATTCAATTATCCTCCAAAACAAACAAACAAACAAAGGCTTTGCCAAACCCATGCGATGGATAAAGGGATGAATAAATTTGTTGAATTGCAATCATCACCACCCTATTTATATTGTTTGGAAATTATTTAATGTTAACTGAGTTGTGTTTTGTATTTCTTCACTATATTTTAATTATAGCAAAATATAACTTAGAAATGGAGGTATACTAACGCCAACTGCTAGCTAGTATACCTTTAAGCATTGACACTTGTATGCAACTAAGCAACGTAGATAAACAAATTATGTTCTGTTGTGAATAATTGTTTTTCTAAGTCAGACTTCTTTAGAGTACCACCATCTTTATAATGCCAATTTTTTTTTAATTCCCATATATGGTGTTATAAAGAGGATACACAGTATACTTTCTGTTCTTGAAAGTATCCTGAACAACCAGTGTCTTCCTTAATGATTTTAATCCAGTATTTTTTATAGACTGGCTATTGGCCTGGACCTGCTCTGTAGCAGCTAAAACTACAGCAACTTTTGTTTGGGCATGGCAACAATCCTACTGTAACTATTGGTGGAAGCAGCAATAAGTGACCAAATGTATGAAGTGAATACAATCAGACATTGTAAAAAACTCAATTTAAAAAAAAGGCAGAGCCCATAAAATAGTACAGTCATAACATCTACTAGTAGTAGTACTACAGCATGACTGTAATACATAAACAGCAGTCAAGTTAACAGACGAATCCACATTATGATAACCCAATACCCAGTCTAGTTCACCCTCACTGGTGAACATACAGTTGCCTACATGCTCTATCCCCTGTACAAAGGTGCAAATCTTAAAGTAAAGCAATTAGACACACCCTAGAAAGACCCAAGTTTCATAGCCTTGCTGATAAACTATCAGCCACAAGTATTGCCTTTTCCAACTATATTTTTTCACCAATGTTGCTTCCAAACTCTCACTGATTAATTGGTTGAAGGCCCCTCAGATCTTATGGAGTACTAATTGATTTTCTAGAATTAGCTGTCAATCTACTACCATGCCCAATTTTATCAGCACCAATTGAGTGAATAATTTCCAATTTTGGAAATACTCATACCAAAGTGTGCAATGCAGGGTTGGCGTGCTTCTTCCATGGATGGTAATATCCACAGTAAAAAACGTTTTTTTTTCCATTATTGAAGAAATACTTTCTTTCTTTCTTCCCTTCCATTTTGGGAGGAAATGGAAGAAATTCAAAATTGGTATAAAATCATCATCCAAATTTAGATTTGCCATTTTCAAATTTGATAAATATTAATTATATATTATAATCTCTTGCAGTATTTATCATCCGACTGTTTCTTAGGAACACTGTACCAACTGCTATATATAATGGCAGGGTTGGTAGGTTTCTGACAAGATGGTAAAAACTGTGGTATTTACCGTCCCGTCAGAAATACCTTTCTGACGTCTAAACTGTCAGAAACCATCAGAAATACCTTTCTGGCATGTAAAGTGTCAGAAACTCATACTTTTTTTAATGTTTCTTTATTAAGTTTCTCTCAGATTTTCGAACTTTAATATATGAATTTATGTCTGCATTTAATACAAAATACAGAAATAGCACAATGTCCTATCAAGACATAGGATCACTAAAGATTTATCTTCTAAATGTTGAATATTCTTAACTATTTCAAGTGAATGGTTAAAAGATTCACCACATGTGCCTGAAATTTGTTCTGTGTTTATTTTTCCTCTACCATGCTAGATAGTATTTAAACAGAACAATTGTACACTTTGGTTATGCCTTTATTATTTGCAGTAACATTTAGATCTTGCCATAGATATATTATACATCACACGTTAAAAATGACCTTGCTGGGTTGGTTGATTTAAATCATTGAAAGTGACACTTCCTAAGTTTAGCTAATGGTATACATTAGATGGGGATAATTCTCAAACAATAGTACCACCATTTAAATCACAGCTATCTTTTCAGCAGTTAGTGTGGCATGATATTGAATTGTTTATACAGTGGAGTGAAGGTGGTGAATATGATATCAGTTTGCATTGTCAGGTTACTGTATCCCTTCCAGGAAGAAAAGTTTTCTTCCCAGTAAAAACCCATTTTTCCCAAGGGAAGAGAAGAAATACATTTCTTCCAGGAAGAAACTCAACCCTGGTGCAATGAAATGTATTTGAAACACTATCACATAAATGTGTTTAATCACATGCACTAGGGCTAGTAGTAGTACAATTGGCTTATAATCAACAGAGGTTTTGTTTACAATTTTACAGTAATTTATGATTATTTAAAACTGTTTTCTTACAATATAATGTAAAAATAGTTTTTTACAGTAAAAAAAAAACCAACCCTGCATGCACTGATGTAGCCACAAATTTGCACCATCCAATAAAGCACTCTATTTGTTGTATAACTGAAAGTGAAATTGATCAATACTGGGATTTAACTTTGTTTAAAATACTGACACCCCACCTTATTCCCAGGGAACTGGTTGCATTTATGCTTACTGCTGCAGTAATATAGCTCTGTGGTGTATAATTGATGTAGGCCATTGATATACTGGCATATATGCTTCCGCAATGAACACCATCTTTGAATTGAGTTGTTTAGCTCCACACCCGTCATAGTTGAGATGAATGTTTAAGGAAATATATCCCATAAACATGGGTATGAGTCAGATCAGAACCCACACCCTGAGGGATTATAGTGCAGCACTAACTACTGCACCATTGGAATGTTTCTTACAGCATCTTTTATCATAGATCATTTCTTCTAGCATACACAGATCCGAAAGATTATGGGATTAATTTGAACAAGTTATCAGATGTCTCTGTCATTACTGCATAATGAAGCAAACATCAACAGATACTGAATTAACTAAGAGTTCTACTCAAACGGAGTAATATTTAAGCAACTGATTTGAGCTTTCAATCCTGTCTTAATTAGTCAAAGTTCACACGTTTTCGCATCGGTAAGAAAGCGGAATCATTTCTAAATAGAATGAATATCTCCCAAATACATTTTACAAAAGACAGCTCCATTTGAAACTTTTAATGGATTGATAGATGCTTGCCTCCATATTTATTTGCTTGGGAAGAACACACATACTGTACAGGCAGAGAATGAAGTACTGGTCAAATAGCTCAAAGAATGCACTTACACAGCTAAAACGACTTGTGACTTCAATTTTTATAACAGTGACAAAAATAGAGATCAACAAGTTTATAACTATATAGGCTATTAAAAATGTATTCTCATGTCATAAGAAGACAAGAAAAATACCTATTATATCATTATGACATGAAACAATCTTCTCAAAATGACCGAAGTTAGAATATCTTCTTGAATAAATGTTTATATCTATATTTTAAATGGATAGAGAGCTCCAAGTGCACATATACTATATCATATATGTACAAAAAACAAACATTCTAATTAACACTAGAAAGTAGAATACTCAATACTATAATAATAATAGATATAACAATTAGTGAATTACACACGTTTATGTTACAATATAGCAAGAACATAACAATACTCTGAATAGTTTAACTAGGAAATTGTTACAATTAACTATTATTTACTAATACAGTGTAATTATCATGGTCCTAACGTCCTGGATACAATAAATAAACAATATTATGCTTGTTTTAAAGCAAATCTATTAGGCCTAATAATAACTGCAAGTTTAGAGTATTTAATAAGAACACTAAACAGTAACTGGGTAACCCAGTAAGTCACTATATTGACTCAGTGACTGTAACAAGTCAAGAGTGTAGATCTAGATTTAAGACTAGTCTAGTGTAATAAAATAAGCTCTGAATGTTGAATGTTCAATTAAGATGTTCCCTCTCTGTCTCCGAGTCTCTCTCTGTATCATATATATATATATATATATATATCATCGATAGACCTATTTAGGCTATTATACTATATTATATAGATCTAATCATTCTATATACACATTAGACTAGTCATTAGATCTACTATCCAATCAAACTCAAAGGACCAATCTGAATGAACCAGAGTTTCAGGCTGATGCTCGAAGGCGTCGCCGATTTGCTGTAAAAACCTACCGCTTTCGCTTCGCTTTTGCCTCTAAATGGACAATAAATACACCGGGATGGCGGCGAGACTCCAGTCGGTTGATCCAAACGTTGAAATAGTCGAGTTTTTGAGCCAATGCAGTTGGTTATATTATTCCTAGAACATCACGCCACCGCTAACACTGGAAACGACGATGACAACATGCCATGTGTACATCAGCTGATATCTGGCCTTATTCACGAGTCGGACTGACGATAAAACGACACCGTTCCGAAACGTACACTCCGATTTCGTACACGCTGCTTTTCTCGACACATCGGCTGATCGAAATTATATTAGGTTTGGAGAGTACTAATTATATCATGTTGTGGTCATTTTCAGTTTATTTTTACAACTCTTATCTTTATCCCGAATATGAGTGAAAAGCGTTGGCACATTATAGGTCAATTTGTTGATCTGACTGATGTCAGTATAATATATATATCCACAAATCCAATGAAGATCGAGCTCGAGCTGATGCTTTAGCAAATAAGCTTCAGTACGTTTGTGGAAGGAAGTTAGCAAGATGAACCCTACTGGCAGTAATGTGCTGGCATCAACAATAAATAGTGTTCCAGGTGAAAATAATATAACTACGGTGTGGTATGATCACTGTTGCAAGTTGTTAAACTCAAATGGAAATACTTCTAATCAGCCCTATGTTGAATCTATCATGATTGATATTGTACACTTGCAAGCAGTATTACCTCGGTTCTCTGCACTAGATGTGAAGTATGCAATTAATAAACTTATGTGTGCATATATATATATATATATATATATATATATATATATATATATATATATATATATATATATATATATATTATATATATATATATATATATATATATATATATATATAGTGCATGTTTGCGTGTGATAACGAATTACTTTAATTTTGTACTTTAGTAAAAGTAGGTAATTGACCTAAAATAGTCAGGTAAAAGTATCCTTTAAAATACACATTTAAATAAAATATTGATATGCTTTGTAAGAACAAAAATAGCACAATTTGGCGAAAAGACAAAACACGCACATATACACGCACACATACACGCATACACACACATGCACACACAATCATCTGTGTAGCTATTCGAGCAGATGGGAGCATCTAGCTATGGTATCGAGGTGTTTTTGATGTAATGGTTTCTTTTGAATCACAGACAATAAATTATTGCTGAATGTTTAAACTGTACGTACGTGGTATCAAAATAGTAATGTTGTATATATGTTAACTTGCCATTGAGTCACACGGAAGTGTTTAATAATAATAATAATAATAATAATAACAATAAACAATAAATAAAGTATATTTAATGAAGCGCCCTACCAGCAGGGGCCATTCAAAGGCACTATACAAGTAATATTCCAGCAAACATGCATATGTTGACCCAACGTAAGACATTGGTAGGAGTGATTTCGATGTTGGGCCAACGTTGGATCAACTATTGAATTTCGGTTGGTGTACAAAATGAATCCAATGATGTTGGGCCAACGTTGGGCCAACCATCCATGTAGCATTATCGTCTCGCGACTATCTCTATCATAGACATAGCGCGATCACCTCTAGGAACTAGAGGGTGAAAACGGTTATTATCGTTAACACGAGGAGAGTGGAATAAACGTCTAGTCTAGCCAAACCTGTCTTATGTTATAGTAGGTTATGCTCACACCAAAGCCTATAAAGCCACACGGTGTCTGAAGTCTGAAGACTACCTGCGTAAAATACACGGTGTAGTTGTGTAAAAGGCAAAGGTGAGTGAAATTAAAAACAAATATATCAAGAATTAAGTATTAAAAGGGGAAATTAAGTAAACAGCATTGGATAGATCAAAATAAAAATATTTTGATTTCTTGTTGAAATACTAGTTCACTAAAGATCGCCATAAGACATTATGTCTCGAATAATTGGTTACATTGTTTTTTCAAAATTTGACTACCTGATGCAAAACAAATCTATAAGTTATGTACTGATGGCTCATGCATATTCTGGTTAAGTGATATTAAGAGAATACCTTTTACTCCATTAAACAACTTGGAAATAAATATGTATGCTGTCATCTTCGGTCTATTTTATTTAATTCACATTTGTGCAATTTATATTTTGTCAGTATAACCACAACATATATTATCATGTGAATATGGTGTATATATGCTATATTCACATTAAAACAGATATTGTAATGTAATAAATATGTTTGTGTGTGTATAATATATATATATATATATATATATGAGGGGCGAGCGCGCACAGCACACACAATATTATTTAGTGAAGTGGATTATTTTTATTCACTTTAATTTAGTTTTTTATATTTTCGATGTAATATAATAATGGCAATGGCTACGTGTACGTGAGCCGTACGTTTAAACCCGTAGTCTAAACGTACGACACTAATTCTGCGCACGCGTATGATTTTATTTCCAGTTACGTGAGTTGTAATTTTAATGTCATTTTTTTTCTAAAAGTACGTGAGCCGTATGTTTAATGCTGGGTTTTCCCCTAAAAGTAAGACATATAACTGCTTTATCTGAAGTAAAGGGGTCTAAAAATATGTGAGGTTTTTTGGCACACATGTGCTTGCTGATGTACCAGCTTTTGGTTCGCGTGAAATGCAAGCATGCTTCCTGTCTCTGCCTCCATTGTTGGGTCATGGCTGGATCATGCCTCTGTCCTGACAGACATTTAAATAATTCCTGAACAGAAACACAAAGATGATCCGATTACCATCTGGTGTCACTACAATAAAGTAAGGAACTACCTTAAAGAAAATCTTTATATGGTAATTAATGCGCATGCATAATCAAGATGTATATGTATTGATAATTCTATAAGTATGTTATTCACCCATTTCTTGCATTTTATGCACATTTTTCATCTTATATATGCAAATTAAGATACACTAATGAATTAGCACACCTGTATCAGTTATGAAAATTATATGCACAGTAAAAATCTCACTATTGTGTGACTGACTGGAACTACCCTTGTACAGGTTGACTAATTTGTCTTGTATATATTTATTTGTAAATCAGATAACTTTGAATTCATCTCAACCACACCCAACTCCGCCATTATCGATACAACAGAATGACGAAACAAGCAGAAAACAGATGCGCGCGTACGTACGTGTATAGACTATAATAATACCCCAAATCACATGTCTGTAAAAACGCACAAGAGATTTACAAGACAATTATTATTTATCTGTGAAAGCAACCTTGAACAGGTCTGTTTGATTTTAGAACGGATTTAAAATGTATTCCCAGGTGTGGTGTGAAATGGTACTTTTTGCGGCCATATTATGAAAATATAATCCAAATACCGGAAGTGGGTGTGAGGTTTTAATGAACATTTAAGTAATGCCCTTTTCTCATATTTTGCCATGTAAATATCGGCGTAGTGTGGTGTCCGATTCCTTCCCATAGAAGTATCTACCTTTTGGATTCATCATTAAACAAACAGTCATTACTCTTCGAAGATATTTATAAAAGTTCTATGATTGGATCGTATATGGGATAATTTCCAATTCCGTCCCTGACCCCTTGCGACCCCTAGGTATGATCTATATTAGTAAACATACTTTCAATATATAATGTTATAAGCAGGCAATTATCAGGCAAAGCTAAGGTGTTTATTATTTTCTATAAAATCGCTCGCAATTTTTATATAAGATTGGCGATCCATGACAAAAGGTTTTAAGCGTCTATCTATGAAAGACGATACGTTGTTTAATTCACCGTTAAAGACAAGCAGCATATATAATCCGGGTTGGGGGGGGGGGATAGGGGGCAGTACGTTTGGTATTGTCCAAAAACTAGTCTCATTGTGAATTTTAGGGAGCATATAGAAATATCGAGGTTTTGGCTCTTGGGGAGATGAAAGGAATTATTTGAATCGCCGTTCTAGGGGTACTATATAGGCTCAATAGGTTTTTCGTAATGATTATCATTATTTAATTGATCGCAACCTTCAATATATAATTCGCTTTGTCCATTATTACTTCTACTGAACCGTTGTCGTCTTTAGAGCGAGTATAAATATTTAATGCTAATATACAAACGTTTAGACATATTTATATGGATGTTGTAGTTCTAGACAGTAGGTTATCTGTCTTATATAATTATTTATGATAAGATGGCACGTTATATACAAAATAGTCTCGATGTGAATCCATTATCTAACGGTTATCAGATACAATTATGAAGGGAGAATCACAACTGGTACTGAAAATAACGCCTGTGTGTGTGTGTCATCTCCCAAATTAGATATGTTGATGTATTCACTCAAAATAAAAATAAAAAGATTTCTGGCAAACTATGATCTAACAAATTCTCCTGTGTATGCCAGAATAATATCTCCTAGTTCAACTATGGCATTAATTATTCTCCACAATCATTGTCTACGTAGCTCTCATTTTGAGGTTATGCATTATTTTTATTCATAACGCCCATCTCATATCCATATCTAATTACATGATTTATTGAGTATAAGCATGAGTATATAATGTCGTAATTACTTTATGACATTAACCAGACCCACAGACACCTTTTTATTATTTTAGATGTATGAATCCTTAGGTTCTCAATAAGGGTTCCTCTGTGGTCTAACGGTAGCGTGTTGGATCGCAGATCACTACCACCCGTGTTCGAATCTCGGCGTGGACATATATTAAGGGTGTCTCGACTTTGCTTCATTACTTTTGGATGTCGCTCGGCCCATTTAACCTACCATGTGCACAAAAGTGGCCGTAAAACACCAATCATCATCATCTTAGGTTCTGAATTAGTTGTGTACGACTTGTAGTGAACTATAACTCAGTCATTAATCATAATGGTAAGCTGAGTTAGAAGAATATCTATAATATAACTTTACGACGATCAGATATTTCGTGTTGTATTAATTTTGCTGATGAAAAATCTCACTAGATGTTTTATTTAATGTCTTCAGTAAGATGGAAAATAATATAACTTAACAGAAGCCACACACAAATCTCAATTACTACAGCTTCAACCTGCTCTTTGTTTACTAGCTACAGTCCGTTTTATCTTTAACCTCGTTCTGGGGTCGACTGTTGAATATTCATTAAGCACTATGAAGAAATGTATATTTAACTGTTTAATGTTCAGCATTCATCACAACGTTGCATGCAAAACAACTACACCAACATAATTGGTTTCATTTATTAAATTATTCTCAAATACATTAACACATAAGCAAGGAAAACTTTCAGTTAGTTTGAAAAACACGGATTTTTAACGGTATTAATTTTCTGCATTAGAAAATAAAAGATTAATTGAATTTTCAAAATATTGACTAATCTTAATGGATATCTTACAAAAAGAAAGACAACAAAATCACACACACACGCACACACACTATCCAATTCCATATTGTTACTGTAAAGTATTAACAATAATATAGATAATAATAATAATAATAACTAATAATAATTGTATTAATAATACTAATAATAATGTTATCATTGTTCTTTACACGTATTCAAATGAGATTTGAATAGACTAACCATTACACAGTGCTGCCCCCTACAATTAATTTAAAAATCATTGAAAAGTTGAATTTGTAAATGAGTAAATATTAGTGCGTGCATCCAGATATCTTTAGATATCCTCCGCTTCACAATTTGAAAATAGAAGAACAAAACAGAAATAATAGTAAGCGACGTAACAAAATCCCAATATCCAGGTATCGGTTTAATTAGGACGAATCATCATTGTGACAAATTTAGCAAATTTCTTACTCCCCCACGGGTTGGACCACATAATCCCATTATTCTCCGAAATACCTGGATACGATCCGAACGATGCCGTAGGTAAGACGCTCGTACAGTTCTTGGACTCATTGTACCACCAGCCAACACCATAATTGTCAGCACATTTAGTAGATGATGGTTCGTTATTTTCGGCTCCTGGAGTACTGAATTTCATGCCATTGTTCAGGGACATACTGTCACCTATTAATGGACAATTTATCGTGTTACAAAGGGCAAACGGAAAATATCCATCAGTATCAATAATAATACGAGCTCCTTCTCTCACCTAGAGTACTACATGTACTATATCCGGCCAAATACAGTCTATACTTTTTGCCTTCTGCTCGAACTCGGAAATGATTGTATAAAGCATAACCTTCTTCGCCATCAAACGAGACTAGGTCAACTCTTAGAGTATATGTTTGTCCACCATTCGTCACATTATATAGTTTCTCATTACCTAAAATAATTAAGAGAATATTGCTTAACTTTAATATTGATTATTTGCTTAATCATAGATTATAAATTTGGTAACAACTTCGTTTCATTTCATTAAAGATATCTGCCGATCTCTTCGTCTGTCTGGATGACCGCCTGGATGGCTGGCCGGCTGGCTGGTTGACTGTCTGCCTGGCTGTTTGACTGTCTGTCTGGCTGGTTGATTGGCTGGTCGATCGCCAAAGTGGCTGGCTGGTCATTAAGAGATTCTTTACTTTTTTGTTCTATTTATTCACTTTTTTCGTCTTTTGTACTTCCTTTATTTTGTTTCTTTGTAGAAACATATTTATGATAACAAATTTATTCTTATTATAAATGATCACAAATGTCAACACTTACCTGCCCAGAATTCTCCGGTTTTGTTTCCAAATCCGTTTTTGTAATTTTCCCAATTTCGATTAAAGGCAACTGATCCATCCATCCGCCTGAGAATAAGCTATTTATAGAATATTTCTTGTAATGTTACATAGGCCTATTCGTTGAAAGTGTTGATAGAGTTCCTTTTTGTAACTAAAATTTATCTTTTGCATATAAACAATAAAATCTACTTTCTGGGTCTTTATGTCACAATATTTAAAATAACAAAAAGAAACTTTCTTACTAGCCAAGCAGCTCCATCTTGTGTTTCAGTGTCACAGAACGTCCTAGGAATATCGGAATTGCTCGGCATTGCTGGCATAGTAGCACCGAATCCGACACACTTCTTGTGAGTGCTACATCCTAAAACAAACAAAGAATACCCACTGATCAAAATCAAAAGTGTGCAATCGTATATATATATATATATATAACCTCACACACACACACACACACACACACACACACACACACACACACACACACACACACACACACACACACACACACACACACACACACACACACACACACACACACCCTTTCTTTCTCTCTCTCTCTCTCTCTCTCTCTCTCTCTGTGTGTGTGTGTGTGTGTGATGTGTCTGTGTGTGTCTGCCTGTCTGTCTCTATCTTTCATCCTCCCCTCCCTGCAGTACTCACCAGGTGTGTTGTATGCTAGACATATGTAACACAATGTCCACGAATTCTTTTCAGAACTAAGAGGTCTTCTAGTCACTTGAATCTCCCTACAGTGTCCTTTACATTGACAACCAAATGTACATCGGTTTCTACCGGCAATCAATGCTGTCTTCAATAGGGGACAGACAATCCATATACCTGACCACTTCAATTTCTGGGAAGCTGTCAGAGGCATAACATACAGATCGTAGCCACACGCGATATTTTCTCCAAGTAAAGTTACAGTCACTAAATCCACTTTCGTCTCGGGCACTTCAAGGCGAAATGTCGAATATTGCTCGGTGTGTACAGTTTGATCACCCACAAACTGTGTACACCTATCTGTATAAATCTTCCCATTTTCCGGAAATATGTGATTTGGGTCGAATCGTACTGCTAGTTGTCCTGGTTTGGGAATATATAAAGTTATACAATAACACTAAAATTAAGAATATTGTGTTTCTTATTGTATGAAATTAGTTAACTTCCGGTTTAACTGAGATAGGATTTATTTTAATACGTACCGGATGATAGCACCGGAAGTACTATGTAAAACAACGTTATTTTAAAACTCATCCTAATAAAACCTTCCATCGCTGAAAGTAAAACAGTACAGCAATAATCTATTATGTTTATATATATATATATATATATATATATATATATATATATATATAATATTATAGTACAGCAATACACTAAATTGTGTAATATCATTGATATATGTTATTCAATATAAACACTTGTTACGTTCATTTTTAATAGTGAGTACTACATTTCATAATAAGTGCTGTCTTATAATTGGTTATCAATAATTATCACTTGAGGTGTTTCTGGGTCTTTCAGGGGTATGATGCTCCGGTTCTTTTGAAATTGCCTGTTTTTGGTAGTCTGACCGTCATCTCCTCTCGAGTAGCATTAGTGGAAAATGTTAGTTTCGGGTCATTGAAGGTAGATGCCTGATGTTACATTTGATGCCCGTATCTTCTCAAGCTCAGCAGCTATGTGTACGGCGACGTGGTTGCGTTTCTACCTATAGAATACTTAATTTATACGGGATAGAGTGACTAACTACGGCAGTAAATGCCATCGTTTTTTAAATAATTTGAAAGAGGATTTGACCACCAGAGAATTGCTTTAATTTTCTAATTATTCTGTTAGATTCATAGACCCAAGTGGCTACTGTCACGACGTACACGCTGTATCACATACCCAACCCCAACTGCGTATATAACATTTACCAATGCCTCATATGAGATAATGTATTTTATGTGTATGGGCTGTTGGTAAATTAAGTATTATATTTGGGGTTTCATATGAAATAAAGATAATGCAGCCAAAGAAAGGTACAAGTACATAAATGGTGAGACATGCAAGACTTTAGTCTACGTTATTATATTTCTGGATTGGACTATGGCAATGCACTGTTATATAATATTCCCCTCTCTCTAACAAACCGCCTACAACGAGTGCACAACTTTGCTGCACACGTCTGGTGATACCAACTCGCAAAGGGGAACATACAACATCAGTTTTCTTTCAGTTCCACTGAGTTCCTGTACATTTCAGAGCATTGTGACGTTGTTAAAACTCACTTATTTAAAGCACCTATTTATTAGATATAAACCAGTTTATTTGTGAATAAAATGTGTTTGTGCTATATGTGCTCAGAAGATGTTTTAATTATGTTTTCAATGTAAAGTCCCATAGAGAAATTCAAGTTGAATAAGGCGCTATATAAAATATTCCTCTTCTTCTTCTTCTTATTATCATCATCATCATCATCATCATTATTATCATTATTATTATTATTAATATTTTTATTATTATTATTAAAGGAAGACACAACAAACAAGTTACACTAATAATTGATATAGCTGAAAAGTCAACACGAGAAGTAATCTTGGGTCGATCTAGAGTTAATGTTGAGCTGGCATTGTTTAGGAGTTCATGCCCCATAACAGAGGATGTACATTAAAAACGATTATCACTTTGATTACTGAATTTACTTCTAGTTTAATCCATTATTATTATCATTTAATTCTGATATCAGTGCAGTACATATAAGTGAAAGGGTCGTCTTTTCATCTAAGTCAATAATCAGTGTAACATGTTTGTTGTAACTTCGTTTCATTGTTTGTATTATTTAATTCTTTCACGTGAGACCCCCCAAGTAACTTACTCAATCTACTGCATTCCTATTTGACTGATACATAGTAATCATGATTGTAATCACGATTAATTTAATTGTAATAAAGTAAAATCATTACTCATGCTATCTTAAGCATTATGCTATACTGTAATCGTTCTTAAACGGACATTCCACCCTCAAAAAATATGTTTTAAATTTGTAATGCTTAGAACAGTAACTAAAAATAATCCAAAATGGCCGCTAGCAACCTTGAGGATACGCTAGTATTTTTGGAAGCACACCCTCAATTAGCCAGCAAACATTTAAAACCCCTACAACTGTCAACTAATTCCGCTAAACAGGCCTTAATGTTGGATTTTTTTCTGGTCATTTATTGTGTCATAATTGTTGAAAATAAATAAACACAGTATTCTATTGGTTGTTGAGTGTTATTTTTGTTACATACAACGGCATGTCTTTACGATCTAAAAATGCTTGACACTGACTGTGTCACGGACTCGACATTCCGACATTCATTTTTATCCGACATATTATCATGCGACAAACCTTGTCGGAATAATGGATTCTCCCTGTACGGCCAAATGTTAACTTCTGAATTCCAGTTCAAAACAAACGTTTTGATGACGTCAATTCACTTATTTCACCAACCACAGACACGGTAAATATCCATTATACCTGAGGATATCTTATTTGGCTCCTGGTTGGAACTGACATTAATGAAATTTGTGCTTTAAAACATTGCTCTAATTAGGGATATCTATAGTTTTAATAACGAATTATGTATGTCAGTTGAGGAAAGAAATTCTAACGAATAGTCTGAAGCCTCTATACCATAACAATCATACGACTGATATATCCTCAAAATCCTCAGTTCCGAGGAAAAGAATTATTCCGTCAATGTTTTATAGATAATATCTCGATAAACGTCAAGTATGATTTGTACACAATTGTGAGATTGTCATTTTAGTGCAGGGGTTAAACCTAGAGGTCAAGGCTCAAATTCGACCCAAACTTTAGGTTTGTGGGTTATTTTCCTGACGAGGTGCCCTTTCGCCAAAAGTCTAAGATGTATCTAAGGCCAAGACTAAAAGTTCTCAATAATTGTAAAAGTTTACGGAATTATCTAATTAAATCTCAATATCTCAGTATTAGGTATCATCAATTTAATTAGAGCATTAAAGTATATAAACAGAGTCACTTACCTTTAATATATATTACTGTCTTGTCTGTATTTAGTTTTCTGTCATTAGATACAGTCACATACTCCCAAATGATGTCTTGGGTTTAGTGTGATATATTAACCTGTGTACATCAATACCTAGTGTCAGTCGTCACTCTAGCACCCGTCTGGGTTAGTAAATTATTGAAACAGACGAGGCTCTCATTTGACAAAAGAGAGCGCTGTCTTGCTGTCAAGTTATTGTTGTGGAGCCAGATCTGACAGTTATCAACCTTGGTCTACGATCGTACAGGGTGACAATCCTCTTTGAACATCAGCTTAACCTGAACCAATCTATTTCCTTATCTCTAACAGTATCCTACACCTTCGGTGCACATTAATATTTTATGGCACTCTTCAGCAAACAACACGCATTTGATCGATGTCACAGGATGACTCGGTTGTCTACCAATAGGAATATTAATACATTAGAATAATCAGGTCTACTTGTTTTAGATATAAATTGGCAAATTACACTTAGTTGTTGATATCTTGGTGATATCATTATTTCAGTTGCGAGTTTAATGCTGTTATATAATATAACTTTCCGGGTGCTAAGTAGTTTATTCAGCCTGAAATATTCATGAGCACACAAGCACGCAGCAACGCACGCACACACGCACGCAAGCACTCAAGCGCACACACAAATACAAGGATTCATTCTAGTGTGGCAGTAGCCTTAAAATATTTAATGTGCAGCTGAAGGGAGACTCACTAAGGTTGTGAGAGGTGATTAGAGGAGACATCTCAAAGATACTGATAATTCCAGGATTACAATCCCGAAATGAGGAACATATAGCATAGTTTACTACTAAATGCTGTACAAAAACAATCAGAGCCGCTCTAATAAGACTATCGTTGTCTAGCAATTGTAAAGCAAACTGTAGCCTCGTATAAAATACACCAAAGTCACCTTATTTATTTATCACACCAAGAAAAAAGATGCTATGAACATATTATAAATTATTACCTAAAATAAAGCATTTTGGCTATGTGCATATGAGTGTGTTTGCATTTCTATCGGGAAGATTGGACATATGTTTAAGGTTCCTAATACTTTTATGAACCCCAGTTCATGATTCTGAGTTCATATAGAGCTGCATCGAGGTGCATAAGTTGTGTAGATCACTGGATTCACTCAAGCGTATGTACACCTCATCCATTCTAGTTATGTCTTATAATCCGTAGCTTGGTTCGTTGAAGTTGTCGACATCTAACTAAGACGTATTTAATAGATTGTATCATAATTAAGTTAGAAAACGCATATTCTTTCCATTGTTATGTTTGTCAATTCGTCACTTCAGACATGTCGTACTCACTTGTTGTCTTAGTACACATGCTAAATGCTAAATATTATAATATACCAGGACACACTTACTATATACCTCATCGTGACTGACTACTACGACTTTCATTGTGGTGAAAAAAATAGGTAAACAAAACAAAAATAATATAGTTCTCTTCGACGTTTTTTGATATCGTATAAACCAGAAAAAAATAATTAAAAATGTCAACACATATGTATATAAATAGATCATATTTGTTTAGCAACAGTATATAGAAGGACCCCTTATATAGAGTCCTGAATCCATATACATAGTATTCCTCTAGCAACAACAAAAACCAGCCTTTTTCATATAAAAAAGACGAACAATTCTAGCTCGTTAAGGAGATGGTTGACTAGGGGGAAAACCATAAATAAATTAATTGCAGGTAGGTAGAAAAGCATTGATTTATCAATAAATTATTTATACGTCTAGATTTGCGTAAAATAATTTTCCTATAAATAATTTATTGATAAATCAATATGTTCATCACTCTTTACAGCAGTATTACCTGAGTATTTAGAGCTTTAAAATACTACAGCTAAACCTGTTTAAACAGTTGCCAAACAAAAACACCGATATCCTGTCCAAAACGACACTGCCTGTTGTTACCGAATCTTCTCCCTTTAAATCAATGTTAAATAGATTTAATGAATTGGCCATTGCCTATTCTAAATATTGGCTGAACATTTCGTTCCAAGTTTGTACTGATTATAGCAATTGAAAATTGGTTTTATGGTGTGTGTGTGTGTGTGTTACTCAAACAAAGACACCACTAATCGCATTTGACACATAGGAATCAATCTGCTGGATACACATGATACAAACAGATACACGAATAATTAGTTTTAGACAATGTTACACCAACCGTCTATTACACAGAGATATATTTGTCTGATTATCACTCTCCAGGTGTTCATCTGTTGTGTTGTGGCTGTATCTTGGTCGTCATGTGAAACGAAACGTAAATATTTCCAGGAAGCCAGAGCCAGGCCAAAGCCTTGACAGCCGCCGAGTTAAATGATTTCGATGTGATCATGGGGATCCAGACGACAGGAAATCTAACTTAGTTGCCCATCACATCGATGGAAAATCCTGCGAATCCGATATGGCGTTGATGTACCCGGATTATGAGTTTGCCCAATCCCTGCACTAGGTGCGCCACTTAGCTCGATTCGTTTCGAGAATGTTGGCGCAATAGAAGTTTTGTAATTTAAATTTAAAAAATTATTTATTCTTGAGCCGGGGCTTAAAAAATACAATTTTTAAAATTCCAAACCATCTATCCTGCCAAACAAACCCCCTGTTTACCAATTTCTCCCTTAAATATGTAAATAGTTTAATTTCGTATCAAAATACGAAACCCCTTGACTATTGCAATTGAAAATTTTTTAGGTAGTGGTGTGTTTTTATAAAAAGACACCACTAATCGCATTTGACAATAAATAAACTTCTGGAAAATATAAACACAGATACACGTTTTTTTGGTAATTTAAAATATATCAAAATGATTCTAATAGTTCATGCATTAATCTCTGGATTATAGGTGTATTTGGGCTATGTGAATCAACATCCCATAGTCTATCCCATAGTCTATTAATTAATTAATTAAGTATTTCAGTGTGCTATTTTAGAAAACGGTGTTGGGGTGGTCACACAAACCTCTTTGAAACGACAGAACGCTGCCTTCTGCTGATTTCATTCCAACTTGAAAGGCGATTTAATTTGACTCGGCAATGAATCTACCAAAATCTCGTCAATGTCCATCCCGTCGTAATTTAATAACACACTGCAATACAAATCTCTAGCTCATACAATTCAATAGCAGTGATATATGTTCTATGGGATGTGTCATCAATCAATAATATACTTCAATTGTCAAGAGGGAATAGACTCTCGTCAATATATAACGTGAGGGCTATATTAATCAATCGCCTATTCTTCCCGATGGTAGCAAGTGAAAGACAAGCGATGGATTGAGAAAAATGGACTCTACGATTGTTCTTCGGCCATTCTTCAACAACAATTAGAGTGATTATTAATGTAGAAACGTCACTCTCTAAGCAATCTACAGCGATGGCTTTGTACTGTTACTATATAACCAAATATGGTATTTACAAAGATTGATTTATAGGCTAGTTGAACTGTACACAGCCATTGATTGGTCACTTTTTGTTTTAGTTATTGTTTTGTTTTCGGGGAGAATCCCTTATTCGGCTCAGCCACTATGTTCGAGTGGTTGAGATACCTCCTCCCCCCACCACTCACAGGGGGAGCAGAACCGAAAGATGGAGCCAAAAACTCTTAGGGTAGTCATTGCTAGAGTGTTTTACGTCATCAGGCGGTAATAACGTCCCCCTTTATTTTTAATAATTCAGTGGAGACGGCAGTGCCATTTAACGTGGTCACCCACCCACGATGTTGTGAGCCGAGAAATTAATCCCTGGAAAAGTTTCTACCTCTTGCTGGGATTGAACCTGTGATCCTTGGCACCAAGTGCCGAGTGCTTAACCGCTAGGCCATTCTTTCTAGATGTCTATGTTATATACAATATATAGCTTTTTAAGCGATGTCTTTCCTTTGACAAAGATCATGATAATTGAATGAATATGGTGTGCCAGAGGGCAACGAGGAGTCGCTCGCGTATTGATGGTCTGAGCTGTCAAACTAATGTGTCGAGAAGCTGAACAGTGTGTGGACTGTGTGTATAGCGTGTGCGTGCGTCCGCGCCTGCCTGCGCGGTGTATGAGTATATTATATGTATATGCATTTTTGTATGTATATTTATGTGTGTGTATGTATCGATACGCGTGCTATATTTAAGTGACTAGGTGCTGTAATTGTGATAACCTGATAATTCAATTCAATTAACTTTGGTTCACTTGCTCTTTATGGTAGTAGAAACGTGTTCTATGGTTGTTTTTGACAGGTAAAAGTTCACCGGTTGCTTGCATATAAAAATACTCTTGTATATTACCCAATACTGTTCCCTCTGTCAGAATTTGTTATTTATAATACGTTTACATACAGTTGGATACTATGAACATAAACTTAACATTGAGATACAATACTAGAATATAACAATTACATAGTCACAAATTATAGGTCCGTCTTTAACAATAACACAGATGAGAGAGGCTTACTAAAACAAATGTGTATTCAACACTATGTTGTGTCTTATACATAAACCGGAAACCATTTTATTATATTTTATCACTATGCTCATTGACTATTCTTAATAATAATAAAATTTCCGCGGTTTGAGCAGAGAGCATAAATATAGAGAGACTTCACTCTTGCCGCGCGATGTTGAAATTTGAACCAGTGGCGCCTCAAGCGACCGGAGGTATTTCTCAGATAAACAAAAGCTCTGGTTGTCCACATGTGATCGTGTACATGTGTTCACATGATTGAAATGAATTGCCAATACTAGTACTATATGTTACATGCTCACATACTCTTTTATTAATTAACACTTTAATAGTGCACACATGATATCGAAGGAAACGAAGATCTTAAACTGTAAATAAATAATGAAGTGATTTCACAGCCCAGTCACTTAATTAATTCATAGTCTACAATTTGCGATCACTTGACAGCTGATTAGAAAATAATTGAACGTGGTTTAGGTTATTTCACAGCTTTGTGTCATCAATTAGGTATATATGAGGTAAATGCATACAAACATACTTTCATCATGTCAGTTTATCATAGTCCATAAATTTTTATTTATTTGGATATATACATATAATGATATATACAGCTATTATAATGCAACCATAACACAATTCACCATATATTTATCATATATTAACTTAAAAAATTATAAGTTCATTTAAAGTCTACACCTCAATAATATAGATCATGCAATATAGGCCTGCCCAGCTGAGAACAAAGAATATATATGGAATATTAACAATGTTTATGTTTGCGTTAACATGTTAGAGATAGAGAAATTAGTACTTTCATACAACAAGTGGCATCAAATCTCTTGTGCCACGGGTTCATCTATAGTTGCAATCAGTCATTTAATTGTTATCAAATGGACAGAATAACCCAAATTGCTTCCAGCTCTAAACAACCACTACTACAAAAATATGACATTTAGTCCAGATTAGTGAACTGTTTAAAGTTAGACAGAATATACCCACATATGTAATAGACACATGCATTGACTACTGTAACAAATAACACCAGTAAATCTGTAACCAAGAGATTGGCCTGTTTACATGGTATCTCATCATCATAGAACTTCAAGGACTGAAACAGAACAACACCTTGTAAAATAATGACTTGAACCAAGTGCATACACAATGTGTAAACACATGTTTTCCTTTTTTCAAGTTAGTTAAAGAATTTGATTTGATATGCATTTAAGTTATGAAGAGAAGTATACTAATTAAAGCACATGAGCTGAACATTCAAGTACTAATTCAGGTGTTGGTAATCTTTTTTTTGTATAAAGATATGAAATGGTCCGACAAAATTTCATGGGTTTGATGACTTGTTTCTTATTTAATTAATTTTATAATACCAATTTTCACCATTAATATTTATAAATATTAATTACCATCACAGCTGGCCCTGTCCTGTATAGGTCTCCTATCTGTTAATATCTTCCTCTTTGATTTCACTGGATGCATGCGGTGGATTTGGTACATCAAAAATAGTTTGTATAGCATTCTAGATAAGTTGTCTGGTTCATGAATTCCGTTTCAGTGAAATGCATGTCATATACATTTTACAATTAGTATTCAAGTAATTTAAATCTTTCCTCATCATATATCTGAACGACAACAATTAATAACCCATCTTTTACTTCTGTCAATAGAAAAAAATAACAAAATGAATGTTTCTACCACTAGTTGAGGTATTTAATAATTAATTTCATAACATTTAAACTATAAATAGAAGTCCACATATATATCAATAAGTACCAATTACTTACGTTTAAAAATAAAAATGGATGCAGGTGATCATGTAAATACTCAGCTACTTATAATTATTGTAATTACGGAAAAAGTATCTGATTATAGTATTGTAATTTTAGAAGTCCACTTATATTATTAACAATAATAAAGTAAAATATACCTCCCGCCCATAACATCTTCAGTGGCTCCAGTACATGTAACTGTAAGCTTATGTATATCTTACATACCCATTTTGTGATTAATAGGTTGATATTGTTCAATAAAATTTAACCAGATTATGTCTGAAACAAATATAGATCTAGATAGATCCTGCTTGGGCCTACTGAATGGGTGATGTCAAATAGGGGGGTGTCTCCTTCAAATTGTTATGCTTATTTTTTAAATATCCTTTATTAAGTTTATTTTTTAAAAGGTAGATCATATCCAATTTTTACACTAGATTTCATTTCCTTTCGTGCATATTTTTTCTGTTACTGCAGCCGAAAGCGACGCAGAATGAACCAGTGCCATTATACGCCATGTTAACGAAGGGAGCTGTCCGTAACAATCTACCTCCGGTCGCTAGGGCCCTGGCGCTCCATCAATTCAAAATGGCGTCCCATGTTAAAACGCGAAGTAACACGTCTTGTTATAAATAGTCTTTGGTTTGAGGGTCAATGAAGCCATGTAGTAGCATCGAACAAGAAGTGTAATTCACTAAGTGTTTGTAACCTTTTCATGGATTCACAGAATTAAATCGATCTTCAAGTGGTTGTAGCAGTTGCATTTTTATTAAATAGAACGTAGAATTAGGGGGAAAGACTTTGCGATATCAAGGTAGAAAACTATGGAATGCATTATGGAATGAATTAAAAAGTATCACTTCTAAGAAATCCTACAAACAATTCATTTTAACTTTGTCAGAGACCTAATGTGTCGTAACTGTGGTTAATGTGTAATGTGTTAATTAACACTGTTATGATCGTTGTATTAATGCATTTACATTAATGAACATTATGATGATCTCCCCATTTCGTGGTTTTGTAAAAGGTTTTAAGCTAGGCTATGTCATTGTATATTATCATTATCGTATATATATATATATATATATATATATATATATATATATATATATATATATATATATATATTATCACATATCATATCAGTCAATTGTTCAAAACTTTTAGCCTACGTTAAATAGAAATATTTCTCATGCACTCGCCCCAATCATAACGTTCTACCATCAAAAACAATGTTTCTCCTCATTCACGTTATTTGAGTTGTTTTTGCTCTCATTATAATTTCTTTTCAATGAACACACACACGCACGCACACACACACCATATTATGAGTAATTAGGTTACACTGATATAGGAAATTTGTTAAATGTATAGCTATTATAATCCCGACGTGTCATTCGGAGATCTGCATGAAGTCCGCTGTTCTCGACCATGGGTCAAATAGATCAAGTGGATAGGCGCTTTAATTTAGATCCCACCACGCCTAAATGCATATACTTAGGTACGCTAAATTAGGCGTGAATGAACGTTCCCTTAGTGATGAACTGAAACGTATGAGGATTAGCTGTTAGGTTCGAGTAAATCATAGTATTTACTCAGGTTTGAGACGATATTTCATTCTAGTCCAATAATAATCCATTGTGCGGTATTGTTACTTTGTTTTTATTTTAGTTAAATCACTTCAGTGAGTCCATACTGAGTTAGGGTACATTCTCTTTGTTATGAACAAACTGTAGTTTGTTAACACGCTGAGGCTATATATAGGGCTTGAATTTTCACTTAGGTTAGAGAAGAACTTCGACGCCAGACCAGTCGGACGTGTATTGATACATGATTCATATAGGTAGGATTTATTCAGTTATTCGAACCCAGAATAAAGCTGAGGTCAGCATCTGAGGTGTCGAAATGCTTTATATACAGGTTTCTTTTGGACCACAGAAAATTACTGTTGAATGTAAACTGTGGTGTCAAAATAGTTTATGATATGTATGTAGCAAATCACCATTGAACCACACGCACGTGTTGTTTGTTGCGAGCTGTGGTATCAAATGGTATGTTTTTATGTGCTTCCGCTTTTTGTACGTAGCCTGCATGTAGCCGCTTTCCTGTGGGCGTGACATATTTGTCGCGTACGAAAAGCGAATTAGCTGGTTCCCACAGGCTGATGAATAGACCAGACACATGCTTAGGTATACGCACACATCTATTAATATGTGGAGGTATGGAACATTTTATTTTTAGATTAATGTATGTATAGTTGTATTTAGATTTATATTTATGGAGGTAGTTTTCGAAGGAGGTTTAGATATGTTGATGCTCTGTGTCTGTTGCCTCTTTATATGTACCTAAAACACACACGCACACACACACGCACATACACACGCACATACACACGCACATACACACGCACATATACACGCACATATACACGCACATATACACGACTATACACGCACATATACACGCACATATACACGCACATATACACGCACATATACACGCACATATACACGCACATATACACGCACATATACACGCACATATACACGCACATATACACGCACATATACACGCACATATACACGCACACACCTACATACACGCACGCACGTACACATACACGCACGCACGTACACATACACACGCACACCTACATACACGCACGCACACCTACATACACACGCACATACACACGCACGCATACACACACACACACACACGAATGTGTGTTTTTTTGTTTGTTTGTCAGTGTGTTCGAAAAACATTCTGACAAAACAGTCTTATACGGTGGTGACTCCAAAATTGATTGGGACAATGATTGCGACTATGATGTTTATACATAGAAGTTCGTTTCTTATTATTCTAAACAGACCTTAAATCGCGGACTCTAACGCTTGTTATTAATAAAATTGAACCCACATCTAGATAAAATATTAACAAAGTTAATGAAAGCTATAATCACACACATAACCCGATCACTCGTATCATTAATCAACCGGTACAAACATGGATAGTTTCAGATAAATTGAAAATAGCAATACTATTTAAATATTCTGATCAGTCATGAATAAATGACACCATTTCAACAACAACAAAAATACTAGAGAGAGCCATGTATAATATTATGAGATAATGACATTGTTATAAACAAATAATATTCTATAGAGACATCAACATGGTTTTTCGAGTAATCATTCGGGGGCACCTCCGTCGTCTAGCGGTAGCGCGTTGGACCATAGATCACTACCACCCGTATTTAAATCCCAGCGTTGGCATATCTGAAGGTTGTTTCATCTTTGACTTCGCATTTGGAGGTCGCTCGGCCCATTTAGCCTACCATGTGCACAACAGTGGCCGTAAAACATCAATCATCATCATCATCATCCGACCAATCATTCAACGGTTCATTAATTGTTGAATAAATTATTCGGATATGGAATAAAGGGGACAGTGAACAACTGGTTCGGAAATGATTTATTGAACTGGTTCCAATTGATTAAAATAGATGAACATCAATCATTATTTGTAGGTGTTATATTTGGGGATACCTACAAGCATCCACACTGGGATCATTGTTGTCTGTAATTTATGTAAACCATATGTCAAATTGTTGTCAATGTAATATTTTGTCATTTGCTGATACAAACTCGGATACGTCACATTCGGATATTAATAATTAATGGATCCCTTGCCAAAACCCTTTCAACTCGCCAGGTAGCGCTGAACCGATATCCAGTTAGTACAGACAACTCCTTGAAGTGAATTGTATGGCATATTTTTGCGTTGTTTTGTTTCATGATCGAGGAAGTGGTTCGTCTTGGTACAAATGATTACATGCACACTGTCTAAATGTAAGTTTTAAATGTATGGTTTTTTTTCTCATGATTTTGAATAGATTAGATAATACAAAAACACTCGCAGCAAGTACAGACATATTTTGTAAGGTTCTTAAAACCCATTTGTTTAAATTTGCGTATTTATAAGATTAAACCAGTTTATTTTATCTATATGAGCTCTGAATATGTTTTAATTGTGTTTTAAATGTTATAATAATAATAATGTATATTTAATAAAGCGCCCTTTCTAGCAAGAGCCATTCAAAGGCACTGTACAAATAATATGTAATATGATAATACCTCAAATAATGTCTGTAAAAACCCTGTAATGATTTAAAAGATAATAATTATTTATCTGTGAAAGCGACCTTAAATAGGTGTGTTTTAGAAGAGACTTAAAATTTCCAAGAGACGACGCATTTCTAATATTTGCCGGCAACTTATTTCCCAAAACCAAAACCCCAAATCCCCAATGACCAACATCCACCTGCAAAGATCTGACTGGATGACCGGTTTTGGGATAAATTTCTAAGGGAAAACCAACCACAGGATTTTGGCGCCATATCATTAATTGATTTATAAGTTATTAAAAAAAAGGGATACGCTGTCAAACAGGTAGAAATGTAGTTTTTGAAGAATTGGGGTGATATGATCATATTTTCTAGTATTTGTTACAATGCGAGCTGCACCATTCTGAATTCGCTGAAGGCGATTAATGTTATAATCAGATATGCCATATAACAGGGAGTTACAATAGTCTATACGAGATGTAACAAAGGCATGAACTACATTTACAAGTGATTCTTGTGTCAAGAATGCTTTTAAACAGTGGATGTTCTTAAGATGGTAGTAGGCAGCTCGGCATGTTAATACATTGGTCAAAAATAACCCCTAGATTTTTTACTGACCCATTAGGGGTAATCGAAGATGCACCCATCTGTAATGCTGGTGTCTTTAGGCATTTAACACAATGTGGTGAGGCCAAATATAAAATATTTGTTTTATTATCATTTAGTTTTAGAAGATTTTGCGTCATCCATAGCCGAATATCGGCAATACAATGTTCTAAATTCTTCAAGGAAGAGGAAAAATTTAACTCATTGTGATCCAGTGATATATGTGTCATCAGCATACAAGTGATATTTAAGCCCATATCGCTGCGCAATGATCCCAAGAGGACGGGTATACATTGTGAAAACCAGAGAACCAAGAACTGAACCCTGTGGTACACCAGATAACAAAAACTGAATGTCAGATAAAATACCATGAACAGACACTCTCTGGGAGGGTTGTTCCAGATAGGATCTAAACCATTCAAGTACTCTACCTGACAGACCAAACATGTCTTTTAACCTAGAGAAAAGTACATTATGGTCAACTGTATCAAATGCAGCAGACAGGTCCAGAAGAATAAGTATTACTGGCTTACCTTGATCAATTGACATCATAATATAATTTTTCACTCGAACCAAGGCTGATTAAAGGGGGACCATTTTTTTAGGGAAACTTAAAAAAACAAATAATTATTGATTAAATATTTGTTTGAGGGGAAAAAACTGCCTTTTTTAAATTTTGATAAAAATGTAAAGATTTAAACAGGTCTGTAAAATTGTTTAGAATATTAATCCATAGTGTTTTTTTTTTATTAATTTTTCGGGGGTTTCCCAAATTTGGGAAAAAAACCCCGAGATAAAAGGGGTTTGAACTATATTTGTAATTGTGTTTATCAGAACATCCAGACAATCTCTCACAAGCCATGTAGGCAGAGGGTCAACTGCACAGAAAGCATTAGATGACTTTTTCAGCAACTATCTGATATCAGTCTCTGTAAAAGGCTCAAATGTATCCATCATGGATATGCAGGACTCTTCTACCAATGGCTTACCCTTGATAAGGTGCTGGACTGGAACCCGCTATGTATATTTAATATTTTTTGACAGAAGTTATTAAAACAATGGGCCATATCTTTATATGAGTTGATATTATTTGGGAGGACAGTTTGACTTTTATGTAATACTTTATTCCAACACTGAAAACAGTCCTTTGATTTCCCTTGGATGTTTTTATCTTTTTTTTATTAGATTTAGCAGAGGCAAGGGTATTTTTAACAAGAATTTTACTGACCTTGAACATTTCAAAATGAAACACAAACTGGTCCTGATCCACAGCCGCTCACAATACCTTCTGTGTTTTCTTTGCAACCTGTATGTTCTTATTATACCATGGAAGCATTGGTCTGCTTGGCATTTCCTTTGTCCTTAAAGGGCATGTTGATCTACAATGTTTTCTGAAATAAACCCAGATGATCCACATCATCCGGTGGATCCAATACCAGAGAAGAGACTCGCAGATCAGCAAGAAAAGCCTCCTTTTTCAATTGACTTATATCTTAACTTTAGCTGAAAAAAAATTGTTTCTGTAAAGATACATTAATGTCAAAAAAGGAAATGATCAGACAGCATGGAAGACACAGATACACCTTTTAAACAAATTGTTTATCACGGGAGATGACAAGATCTAAGATGTGACCATGTCTGTGTGTTCTTTCTTGGACATGTTGCCTGAGATTGGCAGATCTAAGAATGTCAGCCAGTTGTTTGGTATCTGCATTCCTCTGGCAATCCTAATGTATATTAAAATCACCTAAGATCAACAGATGACCACTGTTGGTAGCAAGAGAGTCAACAAATCCCGAAAATTCCTTGAAGAAATCTGCTGCTTTCAGGCCATTTTTCTTAGTGGGGTGTAATCGGTAGATAATAGCTACACGAACACTTATCCCCCAGATATAAAAGTCAGTTGGTAATTTTAAAAAGACGCAAATGGGTTTCATACTTCAAAAAATCACGCAGAAGAATGCCGATTCCCCCACCTTTTTTTGTGAATCCGAGCTGGAATGGTGGAATGAATATCCAGCTGGAGTCACATCACCAACGATTTTCTGGTCTGAAACATTACCAGTCAGCCAAGTCTCTGTAATGACAAGAGCATCAAGATCCATATCCTTAACAACATCAGATATTTCATCAGATTTATTACAGATCGACTGACAGTTAAGAAGACCAATACTTACATTTTGTACAGCTGTGCCATTATATGGTGTTATTGGCACAGTGATCAAATTACTGGCATCAGACCCAATCTGCTTTGGATGTTTTCCACTACGTAGGCGCATCGCTAAGCAAATGGTATTACCACCATAGGGTCGTAATGCAAGCAACTGATCTCTACTATAATTCATTATAATTATAGAAATATTATTTAAAAAAATTAATAAAACAAAACATACACAAGTAAAAACCGAGTTCTTATGGGAAACACAATAATATATTGAGAGTTGAAGATCGCCTGAGGGGGGTGTCCAAAGAAGGTGTGCCATATTTGTATAAGTATGAATTATTATTCGTCATATTATTCGTCACGACTACGATCATGGGTGCTATTTTGGTGGAGTTTGTGTCAATATATAACGTGAGGGCTATATTAATCAATCGCCTATTCTTCCCGATGGTAGCAAGTGAAAGACAAGCGATGGATTGAGAAAAATGGACTCTACGATTGTTCTTCGGCCATTCTTCAACAACAGTTAGAGTGATTATTAATGTAGAAACGTCACTCTCTAAGCAATCTACAGCGATGGCTTTGTACTGTTACTATATAACCAAATATGGTATTTACAAAGATTGATTTATAGGCTAGTTGAACTGTACACAGCCATTGATTGGTCACTTTTTGTTTTAGTTATTGTTTTGTTTTCGGGGAGAATCCCTTATTCGGCACAGCCACTATGTTCGAGTGGTTGAAATACCTCCTCCCCCACCACTCACAGGGGGAGCAGAACCGAAAGATGGAGCCAAAAACTCTTAGGGTAGTCATTGCTAGAGTGTTTTACGTCATCAGGCGGTAATAACGTCCCCCTTTATTTTTAATAATTCAGTGGAGACGGCAGTGCCATTTAACGTGGTCACCCACCCACGATGTTGTGAGCCGAGAAATTAATCCCTGGAAAAGTTTCTACCTCTTGCTGGGATTGAACCTGTGATCCTTGGCACCAAGTGCCGAGTGCTTAACCGCTAGGCCATTCTTTCTAGATGTCTATGTTATATACAATATATAGCTTTTTAAGCGATGTCTTTCCTTTGACAAAGATCATGATAATTGAATGAATATGGTGTGCTAGAGGGCAACGAGGAGTCGCTCGCGTATTGATGGTCTGAGCTGTCAAACTAATGTGTCGAGAAGCTGAACAGTGTGTGGACTGTGTGTATAGCGTGTGCGTGCGTCCGCGCCTGCCTGCGCGGTGTATGAGTATATTATATGTATATGCATTTTTGTATGTATATTTATGTGTGTGTATGTATCGATACGCGTGCTATATTAAGTGACTAGGTGCTTAATTTTTGATAACCTGATAATTCAATTCAATTCAATTAACTTTGGTT